>JAAAKE020087355.1:17111-43801 GCA_010014785.2 Anisolabis maritima | reverse complement strand
GGGCTCTTTCTCCTTCTGATAATAAATAGAGAAACAATTAAATAAAAATAGAAAATTTTAGGCGCAGGGGGGATAAAGGCTCCGCAATGGTAAACTTGAGTATATTAATATTTTTAAGTGAACTGAATAGAAAGTAAAGGTGTGGCAGCCAACAAACGCTGGCTCGATGTTTCGAATAAAGGTATCACTCATCATCAGGACGAACCGTCATTTGTTATTATGTCAGCACTGATGGGGCCCTTCCTACTTCCAGTCTTATTAGTATTGATACAAAGGATTTATATTTATATACAAATGATTTTCTCATCAAGATGTGCGCGATGTATGGATTTCCTGTCATCTAATATTTTAACAGTGTTTTCCTCCCAATGTTGAGTGGGGCCTTCGCTCGAAACGTCAATGAAAATAAATAATGCTTTTAGTTGACTGCACTTTCCACACAATATTCTCTCCAGCCATCATCAGCCTCTTCATTTGTTTCTTCTTGAACGTAAATTTTTTCTCGAAAACGCTCCAAACTATTTCAATGAAATTTGATATATTTACTATTTTGGGTGCAAGGATTGCGCTAGGTCTTATCTTTGGGAAAATTCCTCTACTAATTCTTTACTGATGTACTTTTATTAGTTTTTTTTCCAAAATTTGACCCATTGATTTTGATTAATCAATGATTTTCTTAGAAAATCTTTGAAATAAAATTTTTAAAAGCGCCTATATTTAAAATGCATTAAAAAGAGGAAATAAAATAGAACATAACAAAAAATAAAAAAATGGGGCTCATTGAATATTTTTTTAAATTTTCTATTAATGATATTTTAAGCTTCAATGAGACGACTTTTTTTTGTCATAAATACTCAACAATTTTATGTAAAAAGTTATTTTGCTTTTTTTGAGTGCATTATATATATTTTCATTCTCCCTGAGTTCTACAGCCCTCTCCAATACCATTTTGTCGTTAAAAAAGAGGTAAAACTCTTATTTCATGTCAGTAGTTCGCATCCCGTTCAAAACTATAAAAATTATTAGGAAAAAAGGACGAGGACGAATAATCGCAGAGGATTGATTTTACAAAACTGTGTGTATCTCTCATTTTATTTCCTTATATTTTCATCTTTAAAGAGTAGAATTTTGAAACTTGGCAGGAATTTTTTCCTCAAAGAGGCATTTATTCTATTTGAAATTTGATTAGAATGAGATCAACAATTTTGGGGATATGGGCCATTTAAAAAAAATTTTTATTCAAAATTACTACGCCCAGGTGGGGAGTTCAAACCCACGTCTTTAAAAAGAAAAAAAATAGTTATTTTTTGCATTCTGAGTAAGAATTAATTTCAATTCTGATGAGATATGAGAGAGATAAAGAGAGAGAGAACATAAGATATCCATCAAGAATAATATAAAATAGGCCGGAAAACTTGTTCGCCCCGGTAAATAAATAAGGCAAATAGGATTAGCTATGTGATGGCTATCAGAGCAACACATTTCACTCACTCAAGGGAATTTGCTTCAATTTAATATTTGCGCGCCGACAAGAGAGAGAGAGAGAGAGAATCTAAAATGCAGCTGCTGCGACATTGACTCTTTCTCATTAGGCTGTCAGAAAGAGTTTTTCACTCCTACCTACCTACTCTCCAAAGCTATTAGCATAGCGATCCCCTAATTAGACCGCTTTATGCCCGGATTACCGCAAGGAGTTGATGCGATTGTCCGATAAACCGATTTGCTTTCTATTACAAGACCTATTATTATTATGGATTCAACATGGAATCTGTTAATAACATAAGAATAAATTATCCAATGGAATTTTTTCTTATGTATCTTACCTCTGTCTTGGGAGGCAATAATAATCTATATATGGTTGGATTCAGATTCAATGGAGAATAGCTCTGTCCTTTTTCGTTGTCCAGTTTTTCTGGTATTGGAGTTTTTGATTATTTAAGAAAAATTAACGTTAAAAACAGCTTTGAATAAACATTAAAATAGCTCTACGGTGGTACCATCTTCAAGGTCGCATAGCTGACCGAAACGTCGTTCTGGGTTTTTTTTAAATAAAAGAAATAAAAATAGCTGCTCCGCTCTTTCAACTTTATTCTTACTAGATAATATTGAACGATCGTCGGAAGCAATCGATATTTAATATTAAAATGATATACAGAGAATATTTATTTATTTATTTATTTATCAAACTCTAAATGGCTATTTACCCTCCTTTAACCCCCCCCCCCCTTTTTATACTCCTCCGGCTACGCTTTTTCATTTAAACTGTGAATGACTTCAATAAAATAAAAAAATCACATTTCCGAGACCTGCTGCCTTTTTTCAATTTATAAAATTTCCAAATCCACATAAGCTTGAAAAAATTAATAAGTTTATCATCTCTGCAAAAAGTAATTGTAAACCAAACAGTGATTTTTTTTAAAAATGTATTCCCCCCTGGCCGAGATCTTACTAATATACTGATAAGTTTAAAAGTCAAGGGGTGTGGAAACTAAAAATTTTAAGACATTCCTAAGTTGTTTATATTCATTTGACAATAACGATTCATATAGTTTTAGTTTCAGAAATTAAAAAAAATTCAAAGGTACAATTTGAATTTTTCCAAGATAAATTAAATATATTGACTATTCAAGGCCCTTTTGCTTATATTTCCTGTCCTTTAAGGGGTTTTAAAATTTTCAAACAATGAGGTCTCAATTCTTTTAAAATTTGGTCATGATCAGATCCCCAAGTTGGAGATTTCTGAAATTCCAATACAAAATTGAGGTTTTTTAATTCTCTTCTCTTTGGTATTGCTCTCATCGCCTAGGTTATTTCTCCGAAATTGGAAAACACCAAAAAAAAGAAAAAATGTGCCTTTTTTTTATAAATTCTAATAGACAATATGTAAAAAAATAATTAACAAAAAAATTTTATTGTGACGAAATAATTAATTCCCCACTCACCTCCATAAAGGTTGCTATAATATTCTCTATATGGCTGGATTCATATTCGTGTATCTTTTTTAGCCGGGAAGTTATTGATTAATTAAGACAAAAATTCCCGTCAAAATCCGATAAAATGTTCTTTTTTAAGGGGTTGCCAAATCTTTGATACTCATCTGGCAATAAGAATTCATATATTTTTTAATACAAAATTTTATCTTATATCAATTATTTTTCTATTTTCTTTCGTTTAGGAGCTATAACGACGCAAAGGGGTAAAACTTTTTCGTGACATAACTTTTACCCTCTTTGGGCGTAGTTAGAATAACATAAGCTTCATACTCACCATACATTTCTATTATTTCTATTAATATATTCTCAGGTTCGTCGATTTAGAGCATTTAAAAAAAAAAAAAGAAGTTATTTGTAATAAGGAACTTATTAATTTTTAAAAGTCGGAAATAGCAATATATAATTTAATTCTCTCTCTCTTTTTTTAACATCTGGAATAGTCAGTCATAAAAATTTAGTAAAAAAAAATTTAATCACTCGCTCCGTGGCGAGGTGACTTAAGAGAGATATGCAAAGTGGGAAATGGAAAACACAGAAGCCAACCAACCAATGAGTGGGATAATAAAAATTTAATGAGAATCAATGCTCTTAATAAATATGGAAATTTATATTTTCGTTAATGTACACTTACATGTGGTGAGCACGTGGCTGACGACGAGTTCCCCGAGCTAAGGCTGCTTGCTATTTCATCTCTGGCTCCATATATATCAGCTTCTTCCTCCCCTATGAAGCGACAGGCTTTGCGATGGCCCGGCTTGATCTTTCTCCCGGTCATAACCGAATTAAGGGAATCAGGCAGGCAGAATCAAAGAATGTTATTTAATCCCACTCTTTATCCACAATTCCAGCGATCCCGAAACTATCGCCCGAGATGTTGTGCGGTTAAAACAAGATCGGCGATTATACTAAAAAATAATTTTTGAAATCATTGGATGGAATGTGGTAAGTAGAAAGTAAAAATGTAAAAAATTAAAAAATAGGTGCCACATTTA
Source organism: Anisolabis maritima (assembly GCA_010014785.2). Lineage (NCBI taxonomy): Eukaryota > Metazoa > Arthropoda > Insecta > Dermaptera > Anisolabididae > Anisolabis > Anisolabis maritima. The sequence goes on along the minus strand of JAAAKE020087355.1, from coordinate 39,816 downwards.
TTTAAAAATACATTTTAATTTCTTTATAAAAATTTATATTTAGTAATAAATAGATCGGTCGGTTCGGTTTAATCCAGTCGCATTCCTATCTTTTCTTAGAGAGTTTTTTTCATAGTATGTGTGCCAGACGCAGAGAGGTTATTATTGTTGGTGTCAACAAAATTAATATAAAAAATATATCCGTGATCAAAAATTAGTGAATGCCGTTATCTCCTTGTACTTTGAGGAGCCTTTTTTTAACGTCCAAAAGTCCAAGCCACAAACATATATTACTCCCAGCTGAAGACGCCGGAATGAAGTGAATGGGTCTTTCAACATGCTCTATAGTATTGCTCTGTAGAGCTGACGTATTCAGCAAACTATGAGCTGAATAGGGATTAGATTAAACACTTAACTTGATTGGTGGAAAAGTCGCAATCAGAATAGCAGATGCGATTTTTTAACATTTTTCTATTAAAACAAAAAATTTATCTGTCATAATAATAGACCGACTTCGTTGTTTAAACAATGGAATTTCGTCTTTTTTCTCTCAACTATAATTAATTTATGTCAAAAATATTTATCTCTTTTTTCGCACAGTACAACCGCTACTAAAACGTCCCCTATATTTTTACCTTCCTCCCCACTCCTGATAATTGCATGAGATAACATTGTATGATTTTCATAAAAGCACATCGTTAAAAAAAAATTTAATTTATAACTGTTTGTTTGCTTGCTTTTTTTTCAAAGAGATTTATTTTCTAAGGTATTTTAACGGTGCATTTAAGAGAGGATAAAAAGAAAAAGGATTTTAGATGTCATCGATAAACAAGAAGATATTCCCAGGAGGGAACGATGATGATGCATTCGATCGAATTAATTGGACAAAGTTCGTAAAAAATTGTTGAATGACGTAACTGAACTTCATATTTCATCGTTATTGGCACTAACTGATCAGCCATCTTCAAAAAATAAAAAAATTTCGCTTTATCTAATGACAAAATCTGTCTGTCTGTCTCTAATGCATTGACACGGAAGCTAGGGATTTTTTCTTTAATTCAGATTAGAAATCGATTATAATCTTAACTTGTTTTTTCGTTTTGGCATCTGAAGCCATTTAGACTCCATTCATATTGTTTTTATAGAGAGCTTCGTGGAGGAGTCGATAGGATGTTGCCGTTTTGCACAGGAGATCGGTGTTCGCATCTCGGGCAGGAGGGATTTTTTCAATAAATAAAAATATTTAATATAAATTAATGTCGTGGATTGGAACATTGGAAGCCACCTCCACGAGAAGCCCTGTCATTTGGTGCAGAGGTAAAGGTCTTGTTTTACGTGCCAAAAGTAAGAGGGCCACTTCCCGCTCTGAGCGACAAAAATTTATATTACATTGGTTTCAAATTGGTATAAAAAAATAAGAACCAGATGCCGAAAAAGACTTGAAAAAAAAAGATCCCTTTCAATGATGCACTCTTGGCAAGGAAACTCTCTTCAAACTAACACATCCTCCCTAGCATAAATTAGATTGGAAAGAAGGAACCAGAGAAGATATAGGATAGATATAGGATCAGGTAGCTAGATAGAAATAAATAAAGAAGGCGGAGTAAGAGATAGGAAATAAAGTAACTTCACCGAGTGCCAATAGATGGCTATGGCCAGATGTCGGCTGGGTTTGAGGTGTGTGTCTTCATACACATAAGCATCTCGGATAAATAAATTCCCAGGGTCCCAGGTAGATGCAATCGAAAATTAAAAAAAAAATTAATTATGTTTATACAATTTTCTTTAATTTTCTCCACAAGAGTTGCACTGAGTTGTTGGTAAACAAAAAATTAATCGCTCTTTGAATATTTTAAAATTTTTCAATTTAAAGTTTATTTTTTCTTCTTATTTTACGTTCAATTTTTAATTGATTGATATTATTCGTAAGTTATTTTGGTGAAGCCTGGCAGAAGCCCGACATAAACAAAGTCAACTACCACAAAAAAGCTAAACGATGGAAGTACATCTCCAAAGCCAAAAACTTCCAGCTCTCCATTGAACTCAGAAGGTAAGCGCCGACGCAAAAATAAACAAGTTTCTTTGGAAACAAATATCTCTTTTATTTCTCGAGCATAGATACCTACCTATCTCTATGACCTTCGAGAGCTCAATTGATATGATTAATACTCTCCCTCACCAACAACAAAATTTGTTATCTAAACCTCCTCCAATCGTCACTATAGCTTTAAAAGAAAACGTCACAATGCTTTTTAAAAAATTAAGAAACGACTGAAGATCAAATAGAAATAAAATCTGCTCAAAATAAATATTCTGAAAAAACATATCTAAGGGTTAAAAATATAAATGACTATAAAAAAGTTTATCTTTTCTAAAAAGTAAAAAATTTTCACTATTACAAATTCGGACTTAAGGGAAGTTATTCCTAAGAAAAAATAGTGCTCAAAGGCCTCCATAGCTCTATCTCTGCGAATGAAGTGGGCGAAGACAATTTCTTGGCTTTAAGATCATAGAGGTATCGAATTATATAAAAAGACCACTTCAATAAATATTCCCATTTATAGAGTAAAATATTTCCCGAACAGGGGCCTTAAACCCATCTTCCAAATTAAGCAGCTTCTCTTTGCGAAACTTACATGGGAAAAATACAACAACCGGGGCAGCGCTTCAAATCTCAAGCTCTGGGCCACTTAAGCATAAACTGCATAAAAATCAAACACAAGGTCATATTTAAGCGGAATTTATAATGCAACAGCCTTAAATTGTGCGAACTGCAGAGATGCACTTCAGACTAGCTCTCTTCAAAGACACAGGCACAGACAGACCATTTCCCGAGACCCATTGTTTTTAGACTCAGGAGACCTCAAAACATGTATTTCCGTTGAAATCTCGACATCGATTTTTTTTATGATCGCATTACTTTCTCACTCTATAGAAGTCGAAAAGAAGAGCAATAGGCAATAAGCAAGGCCAAGCAGTGATGATGAATGAATCTCGGATTGGTGGCCTCGATACGAATTTTTTCAATATATAATAGGAATGTATATTTCAGGAGTGGCCAAGACATAGACCTTGGTTGACCGACCGATCGCACATCTCTGGAAGAAGCTGACGTGAATTATTGACAACTTATAGCAATCAATTCAGAGCTGATTTGAAATGAAAGTGGAAATGGAATAAATAGTAACGAATACCATTACAAATACAGGCCTAGGCAAGTAAAATTTCTTTCTTCGTAAATATAAACCTAAGTAAAAAGTACAGGTACGTTTACAAGTACAAAATTTAAGCAATAGAAACAAAACAAAAAAATATTATACATACAAAATTTACTGCTCATATTCCATAAGTTTAAGATCAAATGGAACAAATTTTGACAAACTTGCCGAAAGTGTGCAAGTATGCTAAGTGTCAACAAAGTAAAAAAAATCTTTTTGTTTACTTTGTAATTTGTTTTTGTAATAATTGCATCTAACATATTTTAATACATTTCTAAAACAATAATTTTTTCTCTATATTTTCTTGAATTTATTTTAAAATTCAAGACCAGTTCTCGAAAATAATTATTTAAAAGAAGTCATAGTAAAATATCTTGTCAGTTCGTGCATTACAGAAAAAAATCCAAAAATATCAGAAATATTTGTGAGTACCTAAAATGTCCTTATAAAAAAAAAATTCCTAAGTACATTATAAAAAATATCGCCCTCACGTAGGCTTTCAATTAAAAAAGTCTAAAAGTTTGACCACACCTGTTATATGTAGTCGAAATGGCTTCTGATGCCAAAAATAACTTTAAATGAATTTTAAAAAAAAGGTAAGAGAAAGTAAAAATTTTAAAAAGAGCTACTGAGCCTACCTATCTCAATATCCGAAGAGTTAGAGTCTGGAGGACATGTGTGTATTTAATTAAGTTGGTCCTTAAGAGGAAGGAACCGGTTTCAGGTTTCATCTCGTGGCAGAAAACGCACCTTCTTCCAAGAGGACGAGGAATTAGTGAACCACATAAAAAAAATTTTTTTCATGTCTAATTTGCATTCGACTTGGACACGAAAGTGCATTTAGGCGGCAGCCAAGCCCAAATATTCAAATCGGAGAATGTTTATTGATTTTTATATAATATGAATATCATATATTTATATGAAGAGAGAAAACTTAAAAAAATATTGTTTATTAATGAGAGCATGAATTTCTATTTAAAATAAAAATTTGTTAGTGACAATAAAATGTGCTTTTTTTTATGGCTCACTCTTTGCCCAAAGAATTTACTTAGGAAACCAAAAATTTATATTAAAAACATGCAAATTTTTTTTTTTGTTTTTTTTTTCGGAATCTGAGGACATTTAGTCTTCGTCCTTATATTAATAAAATTTTGTCACTCATCACGGGAAGCGAAGCAGTGACTTTTGGTAGGTGAGGGGCCTGAACGAAAGGACAGGGTTTTTGTAAAAAAAAATTCCTTTGATGGTTTTTGAAAATGTTGCTCTACTGTTTGAAGGGATGTGGAGGAAGCTGTAGTTTTTCATGAATTGAAAACAAATCGCAGGCTCCTTTCGGGCCAAAAGTCTTTTATTTCTCCGTCAATGTTTTGAGGACTAAACGACACCCATCTTCAGGACAAGGTTTGTTAACAAAAGCATTTATTTGTTTCTTTCAATCGTTATGTTGGTATATCTATCCCAGCCACCATCAGAGAGAAGACTGTCCTCTGTAGAGCATTTTCAAGCAAGAATGACACTAAAGAACGAATCAGAGTCGGAAGCAAAATTATCTTATAACAAGTCTAGCCGAGTTAAAGTCTCCATATAAAAAGTTTTGAGAATTCTATACAGACATACTTTTTAACAACCGGAGAGAACTAGAGAAAACGAAATAAGGGAAGGTGCAAATCGAATCAGACAGAGATACAAATAATTAAAGAATTGATTTCACCCAAGTGGGGTTGGTTAAATCAAACGATGAAGGGAATGGGAATTGCAGTCATTTTGTGGAATCATCTGGAAAATTTTTGTCTCAGTGAAGTAACGTTCATTGTGCTCGTCATCTATGGATTTTGTGAATAAAACATTAGATTAGAGTTGTTCTGGGAAAAGTTTGAGTAAAGAGCGTATCAACAACAATCCCATGATACCCCCCTCTGGCCTGGACTGGATTCACCAATAATAATAATTTATTTTATTTAATTTCTCGTGGCTGAACCTCCTGTTTCTTCTGAGATCAAATTAACGGCCGCGCTTCTTTCGCTTTCAGCAACTCCAAATTTCGTTTGTTTCCCTTTCATACTCTTATTTAATTAATAATAATGGTTCATATAATTATTTTTGGCTGCAGAATTTCGTCCTCTATATAGTTTTTTTTTTTTTTTTAATTCATTTAGACATTTTTGGCATCAGGGACCATTTTGACTTTAAAATATATATAATGAGAAAAACGTGTCGATGGCTTCCGGCGGACGTTCAACATTCTTGTTTCTCGGAGGCCACCTACCCGAGGTCACCAATGATCTTAGTGGCTGTTGCAGTTCTCTCTGGTCAGGCCCGAAGGCAATTTTTTTTAAAATTATTTGAACCAATTTTCCATATCTTTTGGTTCACCAATAAATGAGTAGCAATTTTCCGTGAAAGTCAAAAAGCCACAAACTATAAATAAATCCTTCCTTTGATGTCCTTTCTCTCTCCCTTCTTCTTAAGAGAGGCCTTGGGATTTTTTTTATTTATTTATCTTAAGAAGTCTATCTATAATTTTCAATAATTATATTGACAAGTATTCGTTTTATCTTAACAAAATCTTCTCTCTATTTTACATAAATCATTCGTTTCTTATTAAATTATTAAATGGAGAGGAGAGAGGGGGAGGGAATTTATTACTATGGATTAGAAAAGGAAAAGTTTATGTCCAAGTAGTTGTTGCTGATTTTACATCATGCTCGTATCTCAAATCAATTTTCCCATTGAAATTAATTGAATTAATTGTACCAACATCCAAAAAACCAGTTCGATTTTTTCTAATAATGTATTTATAATGAGCAAATATTGCATAGATAAAACATAAAGCCAAACACATGTAAAAGAGAATCTAAAGAAATAATCAGATGTTGGCGGAGCCATTAAGTATAATATTATTATAATATACTGGTATATTGTATCAATTTTTTCTTTCCCTTCACTTTTGCTTAACTTAATTTTCTTCCTCGCCAGATTTTTTTTTCTTTTTTACTACGCTTTGGGTGACGAAACAGGCTCATATTTCAAATTGTGACTCGCAAGTCAAGGAATAAAATCGACCTAGTGACGATGGATCGTAACTCAAAAAACTCCTAGGTTAGGGCACTCCTATCTCAAGGTACTACTGTATAATTACAAAATGTCAAAGCACCAGCTCAATAGGAATTTATTTAAATCCACGAGACAAAGAAAAGTTGTGCGTCTGTGTGTCTGAGCGTTTACAGCATAAAAACAAATTCTAATCTATTTTTATCTCTTTAAAGGGTGAGGGGGGGGGGAAGGTAATTATGAAAAAATTTGAAACGATAATATCAATGGTAGCATTCTCATCTCTTTAAGCTAATACCTTCTAAACTTCTTATCAATTTGGGACCGTTGTGATCGTAGTTAAAATATTTGCTAAGCCTAGGCATATTTTTAATAATTTTTGTATAATTATTCAAAAAACTTTTTGTGATTTCAAAGCATCTTCAATATTTAAAGATAATAAATAAAAAATTACGAAGCTTCGGCTCGACAGGAAATTACTTAAATTTCCGCGACGAAATGACAGACGGACACTTCGCTATTAGTACATATACCTAGATATCAGGCTTAGGTAGTGGGTATTTTTTCTTGTTTGCTATCTTTTATCTTGTAACTCTGATTGGTATTCTGCAGTGGCTTGATCAATTTTTATGAGAAAGTAACAGAGATCGACTCAATTAGCCATTCGTAGCCCCTCTCTCGTTTTTTAAGGTCTTTGTGATATTTATCCGTACTAGTTGTAGGTTGTAGGTTCCGCTTCACTAAAATCGATGTTAAGCATTTCTCCCAAGTCAAATCTTCATCTTGCGATTCAAACAACTTGATCCAAATGTTCGAGACCATCTCGTCCTATGTTATTTGTTATTTATGTTTCCACAATGTGTTTTGAATTGTCATTATTGTTCATAGTCAAAGTGAACCACAAATTACAAATTATTGATTGAACTATTAGTATTAAATAAGTATTAAAAGTATTAAATGAGTTTGCGATTAATGAAATTCTTATCCGTGAGTACAGAAAGTGGTCACAATTGAAATCGCGAGTAAGGAGCTGTGACTATAACAATTGAATAGATATGAATATGGACTAAACTCTCTCCCATAAGAAACTGCGAATGAAGATGGATGAATAAATTTTATTCCGAAACGAACCAGAGAAACTTTTATTTGACTACATGCGACTTATTCCTCTTCCCCTTATCCCTGAATATAGCCATTATATTTAAGCTTAAATAGGGCAGTTCAGTTACAAAATTCCGAGTGGAAATAAAAATTAATTACTAAAGTCAGGTAGACATAAGGAGGTCATTGCAAAGATTAACCTCTTCAGGGAGCGGAGCTTTTTTTAAGGTATTTTTAAGAAACACTAGATATGCTGTTCTCAAACCAAGAGTGAGAGAGAGATAGAGAGGGAGGTTAAAGAATAATATTTTAGTGGCCTGAGCATGTCTGTGACAAAAATTATAGATCCTCTTTAACATAGATTAAAAGAAATAAAAATAGGATTAGCTAGTTTTCAACTTAATAGAGAGAGAAATAGGGGTGCCGATTGAATGGATAATAAAGAAAAGAGGATCCTATGATTTTCTAAAAAAGTTAAAGAAAGGGTTGATTTGTTTTGCAAAGTGTTTTTTATTCAAACATAATGGACTTGAGTTGCCTGGTCTCTCTCTCTCTCTCTCTCTCTCAGAACAATAAAATTGAGTCTTCAATGATGAGAGGAGGTGACAGCCTTTTTGTTCCAACATGTCAACATATTATGATGCCATCCACTTACTCAATTAAATGACCAAGTGGAGGTCTGGTTAGAGCGCATTTTCATTTCCTTTATGCAATCGCATGACATGTTTGTGTGTGGCACTCGATTCCAATCAAAATAATTCTTAAATTGCTTTTAGTTTAAAATCAATTAATATTTTGACCCATTTCAATTGAATGGTATCGTGTGTCTCCATCTTGTTTGGCTTGCGTCATTGTGACCATCTGTAGAGGTGCGTTGTCACGCAATTTGGGTGCAGCCCAGGTTCAGGTCCTCTGCTCTCTGTGATAGATACATCTGTCACAACCCACAATAGCCATTGTGTTCGAGATCCACGTGCCGACCAAATTCATTTATTTTCGAACGTATCCTGTTACAATTGATGGGAAATCAATTTCTACTTCTTTGAAATTTTTATTATCTCTCTGAATTAAATTTTAATAAAAAAGTAATCCTGAGTGTCGTTTGCGTAGGCGAATAACAGTCTCACGTGAACTTGGATGTCTTTTTGATTAAATTAAGTATTACAAACAAAAAAAAAAATCATTTTATTTAGATTTCTTAAACCTAAAAAAAGAAATCTCAAACTCATGAAATCATAAATAGCTTTTAATTAATAAGAAAGAAGAATTTTTGTTATGAACGACGGACCCCTGGACCCCAAAGTTTTTTATACTTTATATTATAAGTATTTTATCCTTTTTTCAAATACTCGATATTCGACATATGAATATTAAAAAATAAAACTTTCTCTTATCCTTTTATGAAATATATAGTGAGAAAGTATTGCGATCGCAAAAAAAAAAATCGATGCCGAGATTTCAACGGAAATACACGTTTTGAGGACTCATAAGCCTAAAAAATGATCTCGCAAAATGGTCAGTCTATGTGTATGTATTGATTTCTCAAAAAAGAAAAATGTCTCAAACTTTATATTTAAACTTCCCTCCTCGCATGCACCTCGAAGCTTTTGAATAAAATTGGCCAGTTTTTTATTTTCTCAAAATTCACTCTAACGATTTTGATTAAAATTCATAAATCAATTATTTATTAGATGCTCTTTGAAATGTATTAACTGTAATCCTCCCAAAATCGTTGGGGACCCAATAAATTTTTTTGTCTTTCAGCTTCCATTGCTATATAGAACACGCTCAGAATTGAAAAATTAATTGTGGATTGATTGAATAAAAGCTTCAATCTCCTTTATTTTTAGGAATTAAATATTTTCAAGACTAGACGTCTTGGCAACTTTGGTGGCCTAATCTATGCTTAACCAAAGAACTTTTTACTAATAAAGGAACTATTTATTGCAAAAAAATATGTTCAATCGAAGTGAATTAGTAGATAATGTTCCCTTATATAAGACGATCGATTATGGAAAAAAAAACAACAGCCTTGTCACTACTCCTTGGAACAGATATCAAATATTAAAAAGTAAAGCTTCCTTATTGTGAATTCAACATGGAGTCTTTCGAAGCAGAGAGAGTCCTTAACCCCATAGCCATTATTCAAAAGGGGTCTTTCACATTACGTCAATTAAATAATCAGAAGATTTCTGGGGAATTCCCGCAAGTCGGGATCGAGGCCTGACAGATCACGATCTATGATTCGGATGTATCACCCGCTGATCGACACCTTTCCAACATTTCCGGTCGTGACTGGAAGACACACAACACCAAAAGAGAGAGGGCGAGAAACGATTAAAAAGGGCCTTGATCAATTTGGGAAAGGAGAGAGAATAAAAAAACAATCGAATGATTCAATGGGAAAATTATACGAAAAGTATGTGTGTGGGGGGGGGGGGGGAGGTTACACTGATATAGGGATGTTAATTGTTGTGTTAATATTGATAATAAATCGCCAACAATGGAATTCCCAAGCTAACGGAATGACATTTATGCATTTTTCTACTCAGCCAGGACCAGAACCAAAACGTTATTGAGAACAAAATTTTGACTTTTTATATTTATTCATTCATTCATTCATTCATTAAGTTGATAATCAGAATGTAAATGTGCGAATATTTATTTTTCGTTATATAATATATATTTCGATTTTTCATTATTCTTGCTTTCTTTAGTTTCATTACTCTATTTTATATTTATAATTTACAAATTTTGTATGTAATATTTTTTGTAATCGTGTTTAGCCCAATGGCTGTTAGCTAAATCGGCAAAATAAAAAAAAATTGTTTTTCATCAAGTTATCAGTTATTCAAACACATATCATTTATTTCCCGCCTCTTTCTTTTTTTTATATTAATCAAAAGTTGTTAATGTCTTCGAATCCGTCAGAAGTATCAAGTTGCTTGCTTGCTTGCTCCCCATCTTAGAAGCTTATACCTACGTGCATTTTTCTAAATAATAATCCTCTCTCTCTATCTTGTTCCATTTCATCTTCACATCAACTCCTGATCATTTTAGAATAATAAATTAGCTATCTATTTTTTTTCATTCTTCCTTTTCAACATGGATGAAAGTAGAGACGGACTATCTTAAAGCAGAAAAGATATTTTTTTTAATTGGGGGGGGGGGGCTAAATTTTTCAACATAATACTTTCCTCTTGCTATTATATATATAATAGTGAGGGAAGGCAAAAAACTATATTTATTGTTAAAAAAAAAAATTGCATCTCCCATAGCGCCTCTCCTAATGCTTCAATGTTTACCAACAATCATTTCATTCACTTCTTGACATTTGTCTATTTTATATGAGCAAATCCGCCTAATCGAATTCTTATTTTAAGAATTATCGTGGACGAAAGAAATTATTGCACACAGAGACAGTGCGAAAAGTACACAAATCAACTCAGAATACATCAAAATATATTTTGGTATTTTTAGATCAATTTCGATTTCTTTTGCGATTATATTAAGTTTCACTATATAACTTCTAATCGGTGGATCGGCAAAGTAAAAAATATTCTATCACTTTGACGTTGTTATGATATTATTTGTTAGGAGCTGATTAGTTTGGTCTCCTAGTTTATTTAAAAATCAATAAAACTAATGGAGTCAATACAATGTATGGATGTAGATGTTAATCCGTTAATAAAATTATTTTTTTTGGAAAGCTGAATAATTAATAAGCCTAAGCCACAGCCTGTCCATCAGGTTCGAAAGACCTTTTTCTTTCTCTCTTTATATATATAAATATAAATATAATTTTAATAAATTAATCAATTCAAATTTAAAATATCATTCAAATAAATTAACAAGCAGATGATGCGCGCCATTTATCATCAACTCTTCCTCCTTTATTAGAAAATTATAAAAAAAAATTCATTCTTTACAAACATTAGGAAATTCGTAGGTGATTGTATTTTAAAAGGAAAAGATAAGCTCTCTGAAGTTGAGAAAGACTAAGCCTGCAATGTTGGCCACTATCATCGAAAATAGAATACCCACCGACATATGAAATTGCCCTGGTGAAGACTGGAAGAGACAGCTGAAACTGTCGACTCCTCTTCATGAATAAATGAATAAAAGCCTATCAAAATATATGTATTTTGGAAAAATAATAACAGCCATTTTTGAGTCACTTTCCCATCATTTTATATTATTTTATAAATATTTCGGTCGAAATAACATCATTTTCAATACAAAAGGATACAATACAGGAATTATATAAAATGCAGCCAAGAAGTTTTCTTATATTTTACAATTAAATAGAATATATTTCAAATTATGATCCGTGTCAATCAAAATGTATAAAATTTTAGAAATGAGTATTCTGGGGTTTTCTAAAATTTTATACGAGTACATATTGATTGATATACGGATCTTCCATCAAAAAGGTGAATTAGAGAACGGCTACCTAGGGCGCCCGACACAAAAAATCTGGTATGAAAACACATCACTCAGCTTCTTTACCATTGGTAAGAGAAGTTGTGGGCTTAATCACTCCAGATTTTTTAAATTATTTTAGGAAGTTTGGTGCTGATGGTATAAGTAAATATGGCTGATAGATAACTATAATTTAGATTTTGAATTCTATGTAATTCCTAATTATCCATTAAGACAAAAACAAACGATACAGGTGGTCCAAGTACTTTTGAGGGAAAGATTATGTATATAAAAAGTAAAAAGTGGAATATTTTTATTATTATACGAGTATATATATAATTATTATTATATGTTATATGTTATATTTTATATACATGTAAATTTAATCTAATAATTTTTATAAAAATGCTTTGCGTCTTTATTACTCTCATTAGCTTGTGTATTATCTTACTTTAAATATGTGAAAAAGTTATTTTTCAGCCACTGGGCACATCTGGAGGTCATTGATTTTTGAGAAGACTCCAAATAAATAAATTCATTATAATTTGAAAAATTTCTATTAAAACAATTTTTTATCTCATAACATGAACTCTCTAGCTATATATTAGGTGGAAGAGTCTAACTATTTATGATATATAAATAATATAAACTTCACAACTCTATATCTCTGATGGTCTTTTTTCATTCATCTCATTTCAAGTTGAAACGTTTGAGAGTTTTCGTTTACATAGAAACCCATCTTTTGGCTGCATCCTCCTTCTCATTCTAAATCAACCAAAAGTATTTTGAGATTAAATACTACATCTCTATTTGAGTTATCAAGACTTTGATGGCTCATTAGTGGATTTCTTATTAATTTCTCTCCGTTTCGTTAATCTAAGAGTGTTCAGACATTCGGCATGAGCCAAAAAAAATGAATTTTTTTTTTCTAAAAAAAAAAAGTAAAAAAATTCTATTAATTTATAACTTGATGATTTTTCCTCTTGTTTCAAAGAAAATTCAAGTTTTTTTCTCAACAAGTTCATTTTTATTATCGTCTATTAAAAATGAATAAGTTTATTCTTAAGAATTAGGTAGATGTAAAATCCCAAGTTATTATTTTACTTTTTTTTTTTAAACTCTTTTAAATAACAGTTAGTTATGCTAGGGGTATTTGTTATTATTTATGAGCAATAAAAATGTTTTTTTTCTTTATTAGCTCTCTCTACTAAAAATATGATCCTTCTTTTTTTTGGCTATGAGATAATAACTTAACTCATATCAAATATATATATTCGTATATATTAATAATGCTTTGTTTTATGGAGTTTTTGATTTCTGATTCCATAATATCCTATCCTCACAAGCAACCTTCGTATCTTTTGTTTCGTCTTAATGGAAAATCAAAATCATACCTATTTACCTATTATTAGATTTATTATTTTCGGATTTCATGTAGCTCTCCTAATTCTCCATTAAGACTCAAATTACCATACTTCCTCTTTTCCCCGGGCGTCTTCTTTTATAGACCTTAAATTTTAGCCCGGTTGGGTTTTTCAAACACACAAAAATGTCCAGTATTTTATTCTCCGCATTTTTGCACAAATTATAATATTAAAATATAACAGAAATAACAAAATATGTCAATCAATCAATCACCTAGCGAAATAATTGCGAAGTGAACAGTACAAGCTGCCATATTTGGCAAATTGTTTATTATTAGACTAACGCGTGTTTTTGTTGAAACGATGATGGATGATCACTGAAAAAAATTATGCAGAAGTTGTTTTAGATTCGGAAGAAATGTTGCTGTTCCATTAAGACAATATCATTGGAAACAGTAAAAAATTTGTCGAGACAGTAAGTGTTTGATATGCACCGAAGACTGGTCACTATTTAACTCACATAGATCTGATAAATACACTAGCAAAACTCGCATCCCATGTATTCATCAGATCTTATATGAGATGATAAGGTGCAAAGAAAATCCACCGATGCCCCGAATAAGCTGGAAAAATCCCATAATATTTGGGTTCCCGACCTAAACCGAGCAAATTTCTGCTCTCCAAGGTGCCTACTGGTATTCCAATACCACACCTGAATTCATATATATTTTAAGGCCATCATCGACATTTGTATTTAAATGAAATGTAATTTATATTGTAGGTATTATTTATTTATTCAGAGCGGTCGCTGGATTTATCAGGTGTTGCGTTTTCCAATCAAGATAATGGGTCCATTTTAATAATTCACCTAAAGAAAAACAAAAATAATATTAATTCTCCTGACATAGATGGATAATTTATTGGCTAGATAGGCATCTGATTTCAGTGATTAACATCTCGGATCTGAGGGGGACCGGCGAGAGATAATTAGAGACGATGAGGAGGGGGAGAACTTTTTTTGGGCCCTCATAAATCTTAAACATACGGGGTTTGTCAATTTGCTGCTTGCTTGTTTGCTCCAAGGTGGGAAACTATCGATCTGGAAGAGGAAATGAGCAGCGATTTCAAATTCGAGCACCCACGTAGAAAGAAAGAGCCTCTTTGCCAGGCGTCACGAAAAATCGCTACCCCGTTGCGACGTTTTAGCTTGTAAAAGAAAGGAGACAGAAAAAATGAGTGCTATATCACCGAAAATCTAGGATTGATTATTGCGAGAGCTGGCAACTTCTTATAAATAAACAAGATTTTTAACGTCTTAATTAATTACCAGAGAAGAAACAAACAAAAATTTATTTTCTATTGAATGCTGAATCCAGCTTTATATAGATTATTATAGCAACCTTTGTTTTTAGGGAACGACGTGCTTAGTCAAGTCAGTTATTTTTATTAAAAATTTCTTCAGGAGGTAATTGGTCAAGGAGAAATCAGCCATTTTTAAACAGCTAATGTTTATGCCTTGGTTAAAGCCATCTTCAGAGCTGTTTTTGTTGTAATTTATGAATAATGATTATTGGTTTTTATTTTTTTTTAAATCTCTTTGGCATCTTGGATCATAATACTTTTAAACGAGATAAATGTATGTTTATAACGATACGGATTATCCAACCATATTTATTTGGACTACTTGGGTAACTAAAATTACATGATTGAGATGGAAATTGGTGGTCATTGTATAATCTATAATACACAAAATATTTTTTCTCTTTTACTCTCGAATACTTATTTAAAAAGAAGCTTAGTTAGTGTTGTTTTCTTTCACCAATTCTCCTCCTGAACAAATCAACCTCCCCAAATATATTTATTTCTCTTTTCAAGAGACAGAACTTTTTGAGTATTTTTCTCTGAACTAGTAATTAACTCCTTTTGCAAGGATATAATATAAATAAATGTGAAGCTCTTTATTAAAATATTTTTATTTACATTTTTAACGTCGACATTTCGATAGCGATTGTGTCATTTTCTTTTTCTGTGTACAATCATTATGGTTTCGTTCAAAAAGCAATGAAATTAAAATTTTTTTGTCAGGAAGACTTTATAGTGTACGATGAAAAACGACTGGATTAGGACAGAAACGTCGAAAAGCAAAATTAAAAATATTTTAATAAAAAAGCTACGCATTTTTTGATATCATGTCCTTACCGTGATAATTTCGTTCCCCCGCTTAATTTTCTGGTAAAGACTAGAAGCGGCATCTCAAATAATAGCCCAAGTAATTGGGCAGAGAGAGAGAGAAGAAAAGAAAAAAGCCTTTCACCCACACAAACATTTCCGGCTTATTAATTTATTTCAGCATCACTGGGTCTCTCTCTCTCTCTCTCTCTGTGTAGTTAAGTTTTCACCACAGATGAAGAAGAAAAGAAGAGTTGGTTGCCTCACTCACTCACTCCATGTTTTTATATTACCATTAAAAGTTTGCATAAGAGAGTGGATGTGTGTGTGACGCGTCAAAATTTCACAAAGTAATCGTTAATTTATACGTTTAATCTTTTTTAAAACACATGTGAAAGCCAGCGAGCGATGCTCACTCTCAATTTACATATAATTTTTTGATTATGAATTTCATGTGTTAGAAAATAATGGAGATGCCTGCCTGCCTCCTTCCTGCAAATCCCACGCCTTCAGCCTAAATAAATTTAGAATTTTTTCTAAATTTTTTTATTTTATGCTTTATACGTCAGAGTAAAAAAAAGTTTTTCTCATGAGTTAAAAAAGAACGGTTAAATGAAATAAATGTGAGCAATATTTATCAATGTAACTAAATGAATCATGTTTATTAGCACGTGTAAGTGATTCCGCCAGCCATCTATTTACGAGACACTTGCTGTTACATTTAGTTCCTAGTTTCTCATGTCTTTTTTAAACATCTTTGAGTGTAACAAACTCCCAAGGGTCAATGGTTCCCTTCCCGTCCTCAGCGAGAAAATTATATTGGCTACCCATTAATTTGGTTAAATAAAGAAAGACACGACTAACCCTAACTGAAAGAGAATAATCAAAAAATATTTGATAGATAGCAGCACTATACAACATTAGCAATGATAGACATTGTTGAAATATTATGGAAAGGGGAATTAATTAAAATTTGGTTTGTGACCTTTCAAATGACTTCAGATGTTGGAAAAGATTTTTTTTTTAATTTTTATTTCTTGATCTATGTTAATTCTGATTTAAAGCGAATTTAATGTTTTATGTATTTTCTTTTATAAGTCCACTTCCTTTTTTTTAAATGATGTTGGGCAGCGTTTGTCTCCCGAAACGTTAACCGAGAATTTAAAAAATATTTTGAAAGACCCAAAAATTCTGTTTATTTGTATTTTTAAAAATCTCCATTTTATCGTCCATCGTCCATAAATGAATAAGTACACAATAATTATAACTTCTAATTCCGGAATCAAATGTGCATTGGGATTAGTGGGAAAGTATTGTAATCGTCCAAAAATCCGATCTCGAGATTTTGATTGTTGTTGTTTTGGACCTCCTTGAGTCCGAAATACCATTTTTCGAATTATGTCTCTGTACCTGTATATGTTCGTTAACGTGAGCACCCTTTAATGTAGATCAACCAAATTTTGCATACGTGTTTTACAGCAAAATCATAGATCTTGATCAACTTTTGGGCTATTTCCGGTAACCGAAAGTAAAGTGGTACTTTACCGGTAAACTTTTTCTAAAATCGTGGTACCTCAATTATATATGTGTATTGGAGAAAGTAGAGGGGAGGCACTTCCGATTGAAGTTTTCCCTCTCTCCTCCCCACCTGCATCCTAATATGAATACGAATTGATAAATATTGACGTTTTTTAGTGAAGTGTCGGGTTCTCATCTAAATGGAGAGGCTTGAGATTCTGGGTTTGGCCCCTCGGATCATTCCACCAACTTTTTTTTATTGCTTAATTTTTTTTTTTTTAGTCTTTTCGATAATGAGGCCATAGAGACATTAAACGATATATAATATACCAACTAACCATACATATTTATTTAAACTAATTGATATCCAGTTATAATCCAGTTGATTTAAATAAATTTTCATCGGACTGTCTGGGATCCAAACCCAGACCCGTTAGCTTTTAAGGTTATCAATATTGACATTGATAACACCAATATAAATAAATATGTCTGTTCCTTTGTGCAGAGCTAGAGATCTGGCTCCTGTCCCGTCCTGAGCAACAAAAATTTATTTATATTATATTGAACGCCAATTAATTTAAATAAATATGAATGAGTCGAAATGGCCTCAAATGCCGAAAAGACAAAAAACCTCTCGGTCAGGGGAGGTTGAATAATCAAACAATTAAACAATTAAATCGTTATGGAAACCAACGAACTCTATTTATAAAATAATAATATGCAAAAAAAGGAAAACCTGAATTGCATAATCAGCAATTGAGGTATTAATTTAATAATAGAAATAAATTTTTATTGATCTGATTTTATTAAGTTTAAAATTGGAGATTATAAATAAAAAAAGTAAATGTTTGTGTTAAATTTTATAATAATAAAATTCAAACCCTTTATAAGTTTTTTTTCTTTTTTTAATTATATAATTTTCTCTCTGTCCCTCTCTATCTCTTTCTTGAGTTAATGTTATAATTTAACGGTTCAAAAGGGAGTTCAATTTGTTGAGAGGCTATTCAAAGAGATTTGTTTATTCAAGGTTAGTTGTTAGAATAGAAAAAAAAAATTATTTTCTCTCGCTTTTATGAATTTAATCCTGAAATTTACCTAAACATTAGAATAAATTATCTTGTATTTTAAAGTCAGGTATATTTTAATCTAAACTTAATAGTGAGTTCATGCTTGGGAATTTTATATGCAGTTCGATAAAAAGGTAAAAGTCTTAGAGAGCTATAACTTTGGAGAAAAAAGATTTAAACTTGTATATTTACTCAGGATAGTTTCTGCGAGTTAACCTAGCTTAGTTTTTATGCAAGATAATTTTTTCTAAGTCTTTCCGCATATATAGACTATTCATATTAATTTTATAGCTGAGGACGGGAAGCGAACCGTTGACCTGTGGACATGGAGCTAGACATCTATCTCTGCTCAAGGAGGCAGGGGCACAGAAAATATAATATAGAATTTCAAGTTGGATGCTGTCCAACTTAATACTTTGAAAAACTTTAGAATTTTCGTAGTTTCTTTTTTGGACAATTAAAGCTGGCTGTTTTTGGTGTTAATGAAAAATTATTTTTGAATTTTATTCTTGATGTTTTTTTCTATAGATTACAGGTGCAACAATGTTTCAACTTCCACCATCTTCACATCTGAAATTAATATTATAATATTGATCACAATACATTCTTTTATATAGTTTCATTATTTACTATATAAAAATAATGTATTGTGATTTTGTTTTCTAAAGATGAAATGAATAAAACCGTTTATATTTTATTTAGATAAATCAAAACAATTTGGTTGGAAAAATTGTTTATTTAAGGCCGGCTTCACAGCTTTCATTTTAATAAACAGGCATAATGAATAATAAACAGAGAGAGAAATCCAGAGAGTTAAATTTGCTAACCTCAAAGTGTCCACAAAACAAATAAATGAAGAGAACAACTCAAAGCTATTTCATTTAAAGAATATAATGAAGAGAATCAAAAATAAAAAGCCAAGGGAGAATTATAATAATTTATCCATATAGTGGCCAAATGATATAAAGAAATATGCCTGGATAATTAATTGCATCGTAAATAACTTATACAAGAACATGGAGGGTTTTAAAGTTTATATGTCCCAAGATGCCAAAGAGACTATAAAAATTCATCTATTTAATAATAATTTTAAAAAAAATTCAGAAGAAAGTTGGAATAATTTGATTCACGTACAGAGGTATTTAGTAAAGAATGAAAATAAATTTTCCACTTTTTTCATAGAAAGAGAAGAAAACTAAACATATAATATTTATATGTTATTTAAAATAATAATGAAATACTATCTATATTATATATATCATAGTGAAGCAGATGTGAATTTTTTAACAATTTTTGCTCTTGAGAAAGGGCGTGACTTGCGCTCGAAATGTCGACCAGAAATATAATTGTTCCGTTTTTCTCTTGGCTGCACTATCTTTCCTTTCGTCTTCTAAATTTTTTACCAGTTACCTTTTGAGCGAGTTGTGACCCTGGTAATGATAAATTTATGCACATCTTCAAAAAAATTATATCTATGAATCAAAAGAACAAATGTACTTTTGTGCCTGAGAAAGTTCTTTTTCTAAGAGAGAAAAGTCATTCAGCATCTTTAAATAAATATTAGCTTAACTTGGATTTATTTTTTTTTTTTTTGTTTGCAATATATGAAAAAAGTAAAATAGAAAGGATATCAGTCGAAGCTCCTTGTTTGAAAAAACGTTTTGTCTTTTTATTTTCTCTTTCCTATTTATGTAATATAAAAATATCGATGTCGAAATCTCAATGGAAATATACGTTTTGATTAAATTTGCTGTTCATTGTTCTATTAAGAGATAGAGGGTTCTAAGGTATCTAAGGGGGCAAACACAAAAAAAGCTGGTGTAACAGCACATCACCCAGCATTCCTTACTTTAAGTAAGAGAAAGTTGTGTGAAAGTTTAGTCACACCAGGTTTTTTATTCAACAGCACGGATATTTCTTTCAATTAAAATTAAGACAGAAAGGGACTCAAATCTTTATATGAAAAATTAATATTGTTGACGATTCTGCCTTAATCAGAACGAATTACAGGGTATTTGTTAACTTTGGATTATTTTCTACAGGAATACACCGATATCGCGTTTATTTTTGCCATGAAAAATGACGCGATAATCGGGATAAATAATGCATGTAAAATAGGGGATTGTTGCCACTTCCATCGATCGTTCGAGATTAGGATCTCATCCTTAAAGGTTTCACTAATTCTAATTTTGTCCATTTCTTTGAGGGAAAATAAAAAGCCAAATGTCCCTATAATTTTTTCTGAGTGACACAACCGCAATAATTCGAATTGGAAGCGGAAAATAGACAATTTTGATATCAGATTTTAATTCGCGATAAACCGCGATGATCAAAAACGCGATATTCGTGGTATTACTGTATTACGAAATAGGAAATATCGAAAGAAGTTTATTAATTGAAATTGCTAGAATAGTAGGAAGAGACTGGTACCCAAACAACTACTAAATACCCAATTCAAGGAATTTAACTGAAAAAGACGCCTCTTCGTCTCTTTAGAGAACGACGATGGATTCTTAATCGAATTATTTGATTAATTGTCATCACAATTATTATCCGGAATTCTTTAAGATTATTCTTAAATGCAATTTTTTTTTTTTTTGCCTATCTTATATAATTCTGATGGCCACATCGTTTCCAGTTTGAATCTGTTAAAAGCCTTCCTGGGAATAAGATGTCGTATCAAAAAAAGAAAAAAAAAAATCGAACTCGTTTGAGGATAAATGCCTTGGTGTAATAAAAAAAGAAAAGAAAAGAAAAAGAATTTCCTAAAATAAACTTGAATAAATCAAAGGTGTTTGAATTTTAATAATAATCATTCATCGAAAATCCACTTTTACTAGGAATATATAAACAACGGGATTTGCATATTTTCTATTGGTTGCCGTAATAAAAACGTAACGAGAGGATCCGAAAATGGTTGAGTGATGGATTTGAAAGCGCCTGGGAACAGGTTTTTCTCTCCAGCTGTTTGTTGTCCTCCTCCAGGCTCTATGAACAACACAAAATCCTTTGCCCGAAACTCTGGATCAAGGTCACGGAAGAGGCCAGCATCCCTGGACCAGGTGTCCTCTCTAATTACCAATCGGCAACTTTGTCGATCAGTTGCTAACAACTAACGTCAAAGTAAAAAAAATAATTTTAAATTTAATAATGATATGTTAACTAAATCTCACAATTATTATTTTATTAAAATTAATTTTATTTTATTTTAATTAATTATATTCCTTGTCTCTATGTTTTTATCTTATGGCGAAGGACGTTCTAACCTCAAACCTAAAATAATTTTTTTAACAAAATTGCAACAAATTTAAAAATAAGTGTTGCATTTCAATTTATTCAGTAGAGAGTGCAGTTTTAGAATATATAATAAAAAAATATATAATTCTAAGAAAAAATTTAAAACCCCAACCTTCCCATTGTTTACCGAAAATCACTGAGACTATTCAACTTATGGAGCGCGAAGGAATCTTCACATTATCTCAGACGGAAGAGAAGAAGGTGGGATTTGGTGATGGCGATTTGCGACCTTGCCCGGGCATAAATAAATCCCGGATCGAATCAGTTGATTCGTTTTGCCGCCCGCATCTAATCTAACGGCACCTCACCTAATCCCATCAGTCAGGAGGAGGAGGAGGAGGAGGAGAAAGTCCTGAACGATTTCTGCTGGGTCTCCTTGACATGGCGTCTCACCTTGCGAATGGGTTAATCCTCCAGGGGGGAAAGGTCCTTACTTACAATTAGATCCTCTAGGATTAATGGGATTTAAATACATCTGGAGGCGAAAAATTTAATTAAAATTTAATATGTTTTAAATATAAGATGAGGTTGTGAATCTCCTCGGAAAAATTCTTAACCAAATGAAAAAATCCGTCCTATATGATGAGTTAGAGTTATAGTGGTTGGAGCAGAAGAGTAATTACCCCCCCCCCCCCTCATGATTTGATTTTTTTTCAATTTTATGACTTTTTTCGGCTGCCGTGGCCATTTAGACTATAAACTGAACAATTATATTGCGACCCCAAGATTGAAATTTGGATTCAAAGTAGCAAATTAGCATAAATAAAGAACTCTTGAATGTCTTGTATATCAACATATATATATATATATATTACATTTATTACATCCCCCCCCCCCCATGATTTAAAGTTGGATACGCTCCTGGATTGGAGTCATTGAATCAAGACTTCTCTTACGACAGTTGAATTTCTATATTACTAATATGATAATATTAATAATAATCGATCTTTCTTTTGATCCTGGGTAAAAGGGCACGAAATTTTTCTTAATCCTCTGCCTAAAATTTGGAGCGACTACGTGTCTCCCAGGCAAAATATACATATAAAAACATTTATAACAAGGGAAAAAGATTTCTATGCCTCCTACAATATATATAGATATATATATGATGTCATTTCGTGTGGAATAATCTCTATTAAAATTTGTATTGTTGAAATTGAATATACTGAAGATGGGAGGCGCGTTTTCTCCGAAAGTGTAGACTAGGATAAAATAGATCGTGTCGATCGCAATTCCTTTTTATTTTTCTTCATCTAATTGTTACAAAGTTTCATTGAATATTTTGGCCACCGCTAGGAAATCCTTCTTATTGTATCCTGAGAATTCAACGACCCTTCTCTAAAATTAAAAAGGCAGTAATCGATATTTTTTCCTAGTTAATATTTTTTCGCCTATAAATTCTTGACATAAAAAAGGAGAAGAATAAAACATAGATAAGACCACACGCTAAATACTCCTAGCCTATAAGCTAGATTAATGTTTTATAATAAAGTTTAAAAAATGCAAAATTTCAATGGAG
>JAAAKE020087355.1:0-17011 GCA_010014785.2 Anisolabis maritima | reverse complement strand
AAGTTAATTTTGAAGACTTAACAAGAGAGAGAGAGAGAGATTATTTTTGTTTGTTTCATCTTTTATGCTACTCCTACGATACTTTTAAATTACGCCTCCTATTCTTATTACGATAAGCACCTGCTGCTCATTGAAATTCCATCTTCACTGATTAATGAATACAAATCCGATTAAGAGAGTTTTATGTTCTTTTCAATGAAATTAGTATTTATTACAAAGAGTAATTATACTATTATACTCCATTCATATATCATTGTGTGGAATGACTCTTTGATTGCCAATTGATGATTAATCGTTTGGTGTGACCCCTCCCCCACACACACCCTGGGCGAAAGTAGCTCTAATCCATTTAGTGCAAATTTCGGCCAGACCTTGTGCTAAATACAAGTATTTATCTCCTTCTCTCTCTCTCTCTTTCTCTTGGATGATTTAAACTATAAAAAGAGGATAGTATTTTATAATTAAACTATCTGGACAATCCGCCTCCGTCTTCTGGATTATTTTAGAATTTTGTTTTTCTTTTCTAAATTGGCATAGGAAAACTCTTCTAGATCAATATTTAATTGACAGAATTCATGTAATTTTAATTGGGAATTCAAAATTTTTATATTTATAAAAATTGTCAATTATTTGAATATGTAAAAAGAACATAGAGTTGATATCATCAAAAGACAAGGAAGCTAAGCGAGAAGCTGCGGATTATTAATCCGAGGTAGCAATACAACTCGACTTCGGATCCGCCTTGAGGCAAAAAATCCAAAGTAGTCAAAAACTGGGGTAAAAAAAGACGGAAACCTTCTCTTCTCCCCCCTCTCCTCACCATCCCTAGATCCCTGTCAGAAGGGTTACAAATGAAGAGACATCAGCTATCAAGAGCAAAGCTAACGGGATACCATCTATCAACATCAAAAAACTCTCCGTTCCAAACACAATTAGGCTATTTTATCTCTCCTACCCTATTTTTTAAATACAAATTAATTCCATACCAAGATAAATCAATAAGACGCCAGTGGCAGGGATTTGGTTATCTTCGTGCTTGTGGTTTAATTCGCCAATTAAACTGTCTATTTTATTCTTCTATTATAGATTGAATAGAAATCCAAAAATAAATACTAAATTGGCATGAAGATAGATGGTCGAATTTTTTTTTGGTGATATAGACATGTTTTGACTTTCATCATTTATGGATATATATATGTTATCCCTCCATTTTTATTTTAAAACAATTGGTATTCCATTAATCATGAAAATTTTTAATTGTTGCATTTCCATTTCAAATTAAGATAAGGCCATCGAGATGCTTAGGTGAGATATGGCCAAAAAAGGTTGGGAGTTACTGATTTAAGCCCTTTCTTTAGGAATAAATAAAAAATTTTAAAGCCCTATTTTTAATTGAATATCCAAAAGAGATGGATTTTTTTGACTTTCGTTTTCATTCCATTGGAGGTGAAGTGAAGCTCTTGAATTTCATCAGAGAGAGGAGACTCGGCTCGACTTGACCGAGATACTTGGAAACCTCTCCCACGCCAAAGGCAATATTCGCCTCCTAGAAAACCGTTAAAAGCCTATTCGCTTTTAATCACATTAGCTAGGGTGGCCGAAAAAGTACAATAGATTAAGAAAAAAGAGAAAAAAAATTTAATTTAATATTTGGTCACGATTTATTTTTTTAAATTTTCTTAATCATACGCTCAGGGACTTAAATACTCGAATAAAAAGGCTACGAGGAAATGAATATAAGGAAATGAAGAAAGGGAAGAGAGAGCGAGAGCGATAAGGTGTTTTTGTTATTAAACAAACGATTACCTCATATTTAAAGGAATAAAAATCACACTAAATAATGCTCATTTAAAGAGAGAAATTTTTTAATAAAGGCGAATGATAGACCACCAGTATGAAAATTGCTCCCAAACGTCGAGTTAATTTCATCAATCAACCAACCCGTGAAAACACTATTCTTCATATATCCAACCGCGGAAAGCTTGGAGATCAAATTTATATATAAGCCATTGATTCCTCTGTCTATTTCACGGCAATTATCAAAATTTGAATGGAATTTTAATTACCAGCGGGACAACCCGCTTTCGATGTGCTAAAAGTGCAAATGAGTCTTTTCTTTCTTTTGCGACTGTTGGAGCAATTTAGAGCTTGTTTAGAAAGAAAGAGAAGGTCTGACAAACCCTAGCCAGCTTAAACTCAATTTCTCAAAATATAATAATATTATATACCGCCAGTCTAATCAATGTTCTAGACAATCAAAATACCTAATACGGAATTAATGGCAAACGAAGAAATCATTCATTCATTCATATAAACACAAATATCGAGGAGTCTCCTTTAACAGGCTTGTCCCAGGGGTTACCCTTGATCGCTATCATGCTTGATATTAAAAAAAGGAATGAAATAAAATAAGATTAGAGAGGTTGGGATGTTGGGCCTCCTTCCTTCCCCCTTCACCAGGTCTTGCTTTTAATCAAAAATTAATGAACATTTACTTATCTAAATTCTTTCTTATCTGATAAGAGAGCTCTACCAGTAAATATAATATAAATTTATTTCAATAATAAAGATATTTTTCCCGTCAAATGAATATTAAATTTACTTTAAGAATAAATTATCTAAAAATTGTAAAGTTTTATCTTCCGTCTTCTCGTTTTCTCATTCATTTTAGATATTTATTTATTGGGTAAAAACAAACCTTCATCTTCGTCAGGACCCATCATTTAAAGATTAACATCTCAAACGTATTTTCTTTCTCATATACAAGCAATTTTCTTTTTATTAAATAAAGTTATAAAAGTAACAATTATTTTAAAAACTGAAATTTCATCTCTTTGGCTGACGTTCTCCGTCTGTTTTTTCCCCGCATGAGACTCTTCTTCTTCTGTCTTGGCATTATAAAATGTGAACAAGAGGATAAACAAGTTTTGGGTAAGGCTGACATATAGGGAGAGAGAGGAATTGTCAACCATAGCTCAGGCAACTCATGGTTGCCATCTACGCTTTGGTGATTTCTTCTAAGAGAGATCGCGGAAAAATGAATCCCCTTTACGCCGTAATAGCTCGTAAACGAAAAGAGGGTATAAAATGAGTGATATACCATGAGAATGAGGATGAAATTCTAAAAGTAAGACTACAGTATATGTGTAACTATATATTCTGAAGTGCTCTGTATGTTTGGCATAAAAATTGGCCAAAATTGACTTCAGGCTCCTTCTTTTTCATTAAGATATCCTTCCAACAAAAGGCGCAGGGAGCACTGAAGGCAGGCCTGAGTTTAAGTTACTTTGGTGAAGAAAGCTCAGAAAGAGTGGGACAGATGAACCAACAAACAAAGACGCGCAGGGCCCAAGCGTTAAGATACTTTTGTTAAGAAATCTCTGAAACGAGTGAAACATGAATCACTAAGGGAAGTAAAGGAGGGCGCAGGGAACTCCAAAGACGGGCCCTAGCTATAAGATGCTTTTGCGAAGATATCTCTAAAACAAGTGATATAAGTGAGCCACGTGACTCAAGGGAATTTGTTTTGTGTTTTTATATATATATGTATTTTTTGTATTTTTGTACTTGTTTTTTTAGTATGTATTTTTGTATGTATGTATGTGTATGTGTCTGTCTGTGTCTGTGTTGTGAAGGGATTGGTAAAAAATCAATCAAGTTGATTAATCCCTTTTTGATAGATTGAATTTTTTATTTCAAATTTTTATTGTTTCGAACCGCGAGTCCATGGATCGGTACAGGTCAGTCAAAGATTTTGGCCGGTCCACAAAGAACCCATACTATGAATTTATTTTGTTCCAAACGCTTCAAATTTTTTATAAATTTAATCTCTGTTTAATTAATGTTCTAATAAAATATTAATTAATTAATAATAATAGCTCTCTCCCTTGGATAGATAGTTTCCCGCCATGGGGTGTTCAGGGGGGCCATGCCCCCTGGCTAGCTTCGAACGTCAAGCGTGAGCAAGATGGTCATAGCTAGTTTAATAAATAAATAAATATATGAACCATTAATGTCAAACGAATATTAAACGAGTTGGCAACGTCTTAAAATGGAAATGGAATATTTTAAGTTGAATTTTGTCTTAATTAATCAATAACTCCAATAACAGAAAAGATACATAAACGAAAATTAAGAGGGCTATTTCCTAGAGAATGATGATTACAGGAATATATAATTATAGAAGCCTTCATCAGGAGAGGTGAAAAAAATAAAAAAAAATAGTTCTCAAATAGTTCTAATAGCTCTCGAAATTCTTGTCACTAGCACCATCTATTAATCCATTTCGGTTCTAAAAATATTTAGATATATCATAAATAGCATCTTTATTGGCTGATGGGTAAATGTAGGAGAAGAAGTCCTTTATTAGAAGACCACGAATTTGAAAGGGAGTTAGTTTATTTGAAACCAATAAACAACTAAAACGTTAATGGAATTTTTACTTTGATTTGATAATTTCAGTTTAAAAGCTTCATGGATTTAGTACAAAGTGATAAATTTATTAATATTCATGCGTTTACGAGAAAAGCCTTGACAAAGGTATGTGAGCGAGTGAGAGAATACCAAAGAGAGACAAAATAAAAAATTCTGAAAAGCTTTTAAGTTGTAAACTTGGAATTATTACGCTCTCTCTTTCTCACTCTCTAAAAGAGAGATAATTTAATTAAATCGGATTTTGCTAATTTTAATTGCCTCTCGATAAACTCCCTGAATCTTTATGTATTTATTTTTAGCTCTTTTCCCAAAAGAGAAAGCCCTGTCCCTTAGAGCTACGGATGCCTTCCAGAGTTAACAATTAATAACAATATAATGAATAATTTCGTCCGATTATTCTAGAAGGATAGGGGAGTGTTGTCAGGTGATAAATAATATACTTACTTATATATATTTAGTTCTCAACGCAAGGCCTGATGATGCTTTAAATAAATCGATCCCCTGAAAAAGTATATTATTTATATACCCTCCTATCCTCCTAAAAAATATATTTTCCGAACAAAGTATTTAAAATTCCTTCTTATCTTGCAACTTATGTACATTTCACATTTCAATTCTCTGGAAACTCTACTTTTTTAAGTCTTTTTCAGCATCTGAGGCCATTTAGACTCCGTCCATATTTATTCAATTCAATTGGTAGCCAATATAATATAAATTTTTGTCGCTCAGGTCGGGAAGGGAATATATAATATATCATGAAGAAAGAATCTAGTCAAAGGATCGGAGGCGGCGACTTTATTTAAAATAGAGATGCTTCATGATCTAAGGGTCAGTGTTTCGCTCTACGTTCTGAGCGATTAAATTATATTGTGGAAAGGCTAAAAATGAAGAATGCAGCCAATTTTATTTCATTTGACATATACACGTACATTTATAATAAATTATAAGACATTCAACTATTTTATTAGTCTTATAATTTATTATCATAAGGAATCAACCACAGCTCCGATGATGGTCCATACCCGAATCGAAACGTTTGCAATATATAAATATATGAGATATGTCAAATGAAATAAAATTGGCTGCATTCTTCATTTTTAGCCTTTCCACTATCTACCCAGCCATATAAGTTCATCTTTAAAAATTATATTGGCTATCAATTAATTGGAATAAATATGGACGGGGTCTATAGCGCTAAAAACAAAGTTATTTTTAATAAAATAATTTTTTGCTATCAAGTAACCCTTAGCTCCCGGGACTCAAATTCGGAATCTCCAGTCTATCTGGACATCGTGTGCTTCCTTTGGACCAGCCAACGGACCACAGCAGTAAAAAACTCACACTCCAAGATCTAATGTAAAAGTTAGTTCAAAGTGAAAAACCTTTAAACTACCGTTTTTTAAACCCGCAAGGTGACCGGCTCTAAAGTCCTACTGTAAGCAGCAGAAACCCTTTCTAGGGGCGAGGGGTTAAATTTAAGTTAGAATATTTTTCGAGACATTCCATTCATATGAATCAAATATAAATATACATTTAATGTTAATATCTGATCCATATGAATCGAATAAGTTTCAAAAAAATGTCAAAAAAAAAGTTATATTCTGCCCTTTGTCAGTCCGTAAGTTGCTCTGCTCAAAATCTTGATACATGATTTTTGCATTTAATAGTTGGTGCAGGAGAGAATTTTCTAGGGCGAAACATTCACAGACGCCTGTGGATTTTTTTCGTTATCGTTTCATGTATCTATCTGTCAAATAAGTTAGCAGCTCTCACTTAGGAGCGCCGTAAAAATTTGAATGTTTCTCTGGGAAAATGCCCTAAAGTATTTTAGGTCGGCACTTTTAATCTTTTTTTCGCGATAGAATCGAATTGTTCATATTCTGTATATAAATGGAAATAGAGAATAGAAGAATAGAACAACTGAGGAGTTGGCTTAAATGTTTTTATGAGCATTAAAAATTTCATCTTCACCTTTTGATAAAAAACAGCAAATCCGACTTCCTTCTTTACGAATTGTTCTGGTAACAAAATAAATTTAATTTCGGTTCCTGTTCTGTGCGTTTTTTGTTGTATCTACATGGACCTCATGCAACGATGGAATGTTAAACAAATTCTAAGAATCTAACATAGTCTTAAATTTCCAATTATTTTTTAATAATTTTTTTTTAATATGAGAAGACCTAAAAGATTTTTTAGCTCTACAAGGAGCGTGGATGAAGTGGAATTTTATGTTTTACTGTCGGTTCAATGAAGGTTATAGCAGTTCAGTGGCGTACGGTGAGATTTGAGCGCCCCAGGAAATTTGAAATATTGCGCCCCTATCTACCAAAGAAACGTTATTTTCACAAGCAATACCACATATTGAGAAGGATGTCAAAGTTAGTTGGTAATGAAAGAGCACAATACATGTATTGCAATGTATTGTTATTATGTGTAAAAAATGGCGAGGTCCCATTGATTAATTTCCAAATTGATCCGAAACGTCTCAATTCATTACGCTCTCGAGGCTTTATATTTTGTGGATGCACCTGCCTTTTAAATCTGAATGACAGCCACAAAATCTGTCATAGATACTTAATATATATGTATAACTAATAATTTTTCAAAATTCCAAAAAAAAAAAAAAAATTTTACCGTAGTGTTCTTCGTAACTTTTGGAAAATAATAAACACATTGAATGGAGACTGAAAAGAGAACTCAAACGTTGTAATTTACTCAGTGATCAAAAAAAAAAACAAACTTTTCTTGGTTTACAAAACTAATCAACAAAAAAATAGTGCGAAATCAAAAATTCCAAAAAATTCAATGTTATAAGATCGAATTTCGTCAAATTTTTTGGAATGACGTTGCCCTCGGTAGAGGGATTAAGAGGATTTTTAGAAATGTGAGTATTTCCTCTAAGCTACTGGTCTTTATTAATTATTGGTTATATCTAGGAAATCATTTAGAGTAAAATATTCCATGTTATTTATTATGAGAGAGAGGCGAGCCACCTGTGGATTTTCTTCTCGCTCTGATTCTTCTCTGAACGGTCCACCAACTGTCAGAACGATCGTTGCCGGTTTTTTTTTCTTTTAACATAGTAATGTATGAAACTCGACTAGAAAAAAAGATCCCACGCCTTTTCACCTACCGAATATTTTTTTTCTTTTTTTGCAAATAAAAATAAAAACATCAAGCGCAAGCATTTCTTTTCTCTCTCTCTCTCTCTCTTTGCACTAATTAGATTATCGTGCGAGCAGCGAATGTATTGGAAGTAAGAAGCAAAGCAAAAAAAGGATATAATTGACTCGTTACATTAACAAGTCATAAATCAACGATTATTTATTAAACTAGATTAAATGCGCGCGCAGCTGTAGAGGCTAATTTATTTTAGGACGTCTATCAGATGAGTATCTTTTCGGGGGGCGTGTAATTTATCCCAAGCTGTCTAGTGCCTCCAAGACGAATGGCCCTTTTGGCAGCAAACATGTGTTGCGAATAATTAATTCATTATTTATTATCAATTTACTCAACTAATATTTATTTATTTATTTAATTATTATCCAAGTCGTTTTAAATTTCCATGTGACAATTTTTTTCATAGATAAAAGTGTTCATTAAATGAGGTGTAAATATTAAATTCAAAATCACCTACACGATAATAAAGAGAGAAAAAAAACATCAAGAATAAATTTATTTTCTTTAAAATACTATGATAAATATAAATTTGTATCAAGGCGTGTCTAATTTATTATATCGTACGATGAATGCAGCAGCCAATGACAACAAATTCGTTTCCAGTCATCGTTCCGATCGTAAATCGCGACCTTTTTTTTTGATGTTGATGGCCTTATTTTATTTATTTAAAGCCGAAACATTTTTAAAAATTTGAGAGTGTTTATTCACATAGAGGTTTATCCTTTGGCTGCATACTCCTCTCTTTCTAAATCAATTAGCTTGAAAAGCTCGGCCCTCTTCTTTGTCTTAGAACTCCGCCTTAAACTTAAAGCGCCCTCTCGAGGTTATGAGTTTGAGTTATGGATATCGCAGAAATGGAAAAAAATTTAACTTCCTAGAACCCACCTTCTGTGTGCCGAAATAAGACTAAATAAAATTTAATTTAATTTATCATTTTCCAAATTTAGGATTTTCGAAAAAAAAAACTTCCACTAGCATTCTTTTGATATAAATCTCTGCATTTAGGAGGAGATGCGGAACCCATCTATTTATAATAATTTTGTTTCAAGTGCAGAATACAATTAAATTCCGGCAAGCATCAATTACAAACAATAAAAGCCTTTTGCCTCGTGATATACGATCCGCCATCGAGGACAGGATTCGCCATTTATTCAAAAGAGAGAGAAGGAATGCCTCCACCGATTTACGATTTGCTCATCCTCGTCGTTTTATTGCACTGATTGGTATCTCAACAATTTCCAGATTAAATATTCATCATTTACTCCCCCCTCCTCCTCTCTGTTATTTAGCAAATGTTAATTAATCAACCTGCTAGATGTAATTAAAATGAAACATTTTTGTTAATTTGTTTGTTGAACATTGAGTAATAAAAATTTGTTTAGAAAAATAAAATAAAAAATATTTAAACAGTAATGTAACATTGAAATTCAAATGGATGATAATCAACTCTCTCTCTCTCTTCATACTTGTCTTAATAATAATAATAGTAATAATAAAATAGTAAGTAAACGCAGAGCAAAGGTGAGTGTTGGAGTTAAATAAAAAGGCCATTCAAGTGAGTAAATTTTATTTCTTTCTGTCATTTCAGTCTTCTTTGAATAAAATAAATTAAGATGTGAACTTTAAGCATCTGCCTTAGAAAGGGGTAAAGCTCTTGCTTTATGGTCTAGGAGTTAAAGAAGAAGAAGAGTTAGTGGTTTGCTGAAGAATGAAAAATACAATAAGAAGGAAGAAATCTATTTTAAATTATATTGTCTGTCAATTAATTTAAATAAATATGGCCCGATCTAAATGGCTTCAGATGCCGAAAAAATTAAAAAAAAAAAAAAAATTTTTTTGAGTCTAGTACTCAGCCGAAGCAGTATTTGTAAGTGAAAATAAAAATAAAATTGGCCGATGATTAACATATAAGTGAATATATATATTGTAATGTTAACAAATTACTGTAAAAATTGACAAATTGTTAGCCCTGAGGAAGTGCGCGACGGATTCATGAAACGCCGGCAACGATAAATATAAATAACTTGTTTTTATTATAAGCTGGCCGCATCAGGGGATTTCTGTCCTTAACTCTTAATTAAAAAATAACTTTTAAGACCATCATTTTTGGATTGTGAAAAGCAAGCTTTAAAATGAGAAAAGATTGATCAAAAGGATTGTGACAAGTTGTGGAATATGAGGGATGCTCAAAGGGCAGTTTCTCTTGAGGAAAGAAAAATAAGCCACAAAAAGCAGAGAGATGGTGATGCGGAATGAGAGACAGGAAAAGAGGAGGGGAGAGTAATTCCCCCCCCCCTTCCTCACTTCCATATTATTGGAATATATATAATATATATATATTGGCCAGACTAGTGATAGAAAATTCCAAATTTAATTTACTACAATCTTATTGTAGTGTTTGGGTAGTTTTAGCTTGCAAACTAATTTTGCTAGTTCGTTTGTGATGGCCTGCCAGCTGAGAGAGTAATTTAATTAGTCACATTTTTTTAAAAAGATTTAAATTGAACAACATCCATCTAAAATGCTAATATGCGACCAAATAACACCCAACTTGGATGTTGGGTCTATAAATTTAAAACAATTGGGGTTCAAATGATCATAAAAAGTGTTTGCTCCACTTATAAAAAAAAAGTGACTAATTAATAAATAGGAAAAAATATCGATATCTGTATTGTGAGTTTTGAGACATAGAAAATGCGCTAAAAAAGTATTTTCTACAAAATACTGTCTTAAATTTATTTATTTAATGACTATCAAATGAGAATATGTTTTAATTAACTGGTCGATGACTTATTTGTGAAAATGATAAATAAACGAGAGAGAGAGGGGGAGAAAACCTGTCCTTAATCAGCGTGGGCGCCCTTCTATATTTACTCCTCGGCTATTTCTCAACTTAATTTAGAAAAATAATTTTTTAAAGTATTAGCATCTCTTTTGAATAATGATTTCGAATAGAAGAACGAAATGAAGATGTTTTTTTATTTCACTTTATCATCTTTATTGAATTATAAAGTATAATTTTGATTATCGAATTTTGTCTCTCTGGAATTACACATTTTGAACTGCGGAATGTGGATGTCTTTGAAAGAAGAGTTATTACAAGATAATTTATTTTTATTTATTTATTATTTATAATTTCACAGACACATAGTCAGAAAATTGCTATTGAGGGGTGGGGGAGGGGGGAAAGGGCGGCCGACGAATAACGAAATATCTGATCATTTTGTAAAGTTTACTTTTAAAAAATTTATAGATTTAATGGGCGAAAAATTAATATTAATAAAGAAAGAAAAAAATAATAAATCGTTAATTTTTTTCCAAAAATCCCAGATGTATTTCGGCTGTGCCCCACAGCCATCCCATTAATACTAGTAGAAATGTTTTTAAATAGAATATATTTGGTGTTTTGGTAAGCTGCATCTTTTAAATTTAGGGAGATTCATCTCGTGTGAAATCCTGTTTAAAAAAATAAAATCTTGCCTGGCTCATCAATATAGATACAAAATTATTTTCATAAACATTCAAATTTCAACAGTGACCAAAACTGAATGATTATCACTCGGAGTTCAACTCAGTTTTTGTCTAAGATTTTCCTTATTGACGTTTTTTTTACTCTTTTCGGCATCCATGGCCATGTAGACTAAAAATGATACTTACGAGTATTTGGTGATTACGATATAAATTAACCAGACTTATTTATTTTGGTATCCAAGTGTTTAAATAAATTTTCATCAGACTGCCTGGGATCCGAACCCTTTGGTTTTTAAAATTTCCAATACATACAATGTCAATATCTAGGCTAGTTTTAAATAACTGATATAAAAATTCTTTGACTCACCGTTAGCAGAGAGAGATTTTGGAGTTTTGGAGGCTTTCGGAGATGAAGAGCAGAAACTAGAAGCGGAAGTTGATTTATGAATCTAGAAATAAAAAAATTTATTTTTAATAATTTTAGGATCTGTAAATTAGTCATTAGATATATTAGAGTTTCTGGATCAGTTTTTCTCTCTGTCCCAAATTGGATCCTTTCACAATACTACTCTCTTTTGGCTGTCCAGAAAGTATTCAAAGTTACTTACTCGAAATGTACTTCATAATTTTTAATATCTAAATTTAGAAACCATGGTAGAGAAAAAGGTTGCCGCCTCGACCTCTGATGTGAATTATAGCTGAGAAATCCAGTTGGAAAGAAATTTAGGATGTCTGATTTAATCGGAAAATCGAGCAGGAAAAATCAAATAATTAAAATTATTAAATTAATTTCTCAGGGCCGAGGCTTCGGTGTCCTTCTTCGGGAGATTAAATATTAATAATTGTTGAGATTTAAAAAAAAATGGATTTATTTATTTAATCTCCACTCCTGTTCTTTAGGAAATAAATAAATATATAATCAAATTAAGCTATTTCTTACTAAAAGGAATTCCCGACATTTTGTCTGGAAAATGTCATGTACTTTGAAAAAATCCTAGGAAAATCTTTCAAATGGTTTCGAAATTTACAATGAGGGAGACAGACTTTTAAGAAGATTATTATGTTTGTTCGGATGAGAGTAATCAATGTTTGGGAGACCCGGATTTGCCTTTAAGATAAGACAGATGTTTTTACTTTTGTGGAAAAAAATCCGGTCAAATGTGTAGATTGAAATAACGGTTTTAAATGTAAAAAGTTGTTATGGCGAGGAGACAAATGTTGGATGAGAAAGCACACCAAAATGATTTATTCATTTCGACAGCTGAGCTTTCAGGAAGCTCCTCTATCCATGTAAGCCTGCACATAACATGTTGATCTGCCCAGGCACATCAAGTATAAACAAGAAGATTGTCTTAAAAGTTCCCAAAACGTCACTGGTTGAATTAAACTCTAAGCTCTTGTCTTTAAAGCATTTAATTGTCTAAAATCAGATTGTTTAAGTCTTTCCCGGCATCTGAGGCCATTTAGACTCCGCCTTTATTTATTTATATTAATTGGCAGTCACTATAATATAAATAAATTTTTGTCACTTAGAACGGGAACCTTTTTGGTACGTGGGACGAGACCTCTACCTCTGCAGGGATAGGGTTTTTTAATTATGTGGTTCGCTTCCCGTCCTGAGCGAAAAAATTTTATTTATATTATAATAACTACCAATTAATATAAATAAATAAGAATGGAGTCTATATGATCTCGATGACTAAAAAGACTAAGAACAAAATTAAGTTAAAAAATCGACATAAATTAATTTTACAATAGGTTAAAAATCCAATGACAAAGCTAAAAATTTTCAATAGACGAATTACGTTAAAAAAAAATTTATATACTTTCATAATAATAATTTGTTGTATAGCTAATTTCAAAACCATAAAATATTACTTCCAATTTCTCATTCTTTTCATATGTAAACGAAGTATAATAAAAGAAAAAATAAAGATTTTATTACTAGTTTCTTTTTATTTACAAACAACTATTATTAAAGAATAAAGGAAGGGAATTAAAGAAAGCAAATAGAAATTTTATTTAGCGCCACACATGAAGAAAAATTGTATACGTCGAACGAACGGAAGAGACATACATAGAACATTTTGCGATACTCTCGACTCAGGAGTCCTCAAAATTTCCGTTGATATCGATTTTTTTTTTGCTATCGCAATACTTTCTCACTATATATTTCATATTTAGGCAAGAGAAAATAAAAAGAACTATTTGCATAAACTCTAAAGACAAGAAAAATATTCATTTAATCTCTTCCCCCATTAACATTATCATTAACTAATTGATTAAGAAATATTTTAGTGGAGATATTATCTTTCCAGCTATTTCTCTTTCTAAATATCTTTAATAAAATGGGTCGGTGGCCTCGACATCATCCCCCTCCCCCCCAGGGGAGAGAGAATTTATAAACCGGCAATAAAATACGAAATTCTCTCTCTCTTTTGAGAAAATCTGGAAAAAGATGGTAATTAAACGATAAACTCTGACCAAGGAGAGAGAGAGAAAAGTACATTTGTAATACGTGGTGACGTCACGAAAACATCCTTTAATGAACTCAAACCGGCGATTTGATTTCGAATAAACTTATTTTTTTTTTTTTTTTTATTAGTAATTAAAACATAAAATTGCTAATAAAAATTTCTAATATCTACATAAAAGGTAAGGGACTTGTAAGTTTATCAATTTATTATCCTCCTCGTTGCTTTATAAATTATTAATCTGTAAATATAAAATGCAATTTAATGTATTATTTTTTTAAGAGGAAACTTTTTTTTTTATTTTAATTATTTGTGCATTAGGAAATAAATTTGCAAGGTAATTAATTAAAAAAAGAATGCGCTTAGTTAAAGAGAAATGACGCCTCTTTGAGCTTCCATTTCAATCAAGTCAATGGCACGGTGCCAATGCACCCAGAGGAATATTCTTTTAGGGCTTTTCTAATTAATTTGCCTCGGGACTCTTAGATATGAACTTTATAGACATTTCATCTATTTGTTCGTATCAGAGTGAAAGTCGGAAGATGTAAACGAAACGTCGGCATGTGTAGATAATAAAGGAGAAAAACCAAGTTTAATTACTTATCTCCTTTATTCCAACCATCCAAACCAACCACATCATCAGTCATATTTTACTTTCTGGTATATGCAGTATAAGGAAAGTATTGTAATCATCCAAAAATTCGATCTTAATTGTTCTTGACGTTTTGGATCTTCTTGAGTCCGAAAATTCCATTTTTTCGAATTTTATCTGTGTAGCGGTGTGTATGTGGATAACTCGAGTACGTTTTAATGAAGATCAACCAAATTTTACATACGTGCATCAAAGCAAAATCATCAGTGGTACTTACCTAAAGCATTTTTCTAAAAGTCGCGAAAATTCAAATGGAGAAGAGTCAAATAAAGAAAAATATAATTTAGATGCTAAAATATTTAGTAGAACTACTTTCCCTATATATGGCCACCCACTCCTTACACTTTTTCAACCTACATTCTTTTCTATATCTCTCATCTCAAATTATGGACTCCTCTCTATTTTGAGGTGAAAATGACTTGAGTTTTACAAGTTTATTTAATTTCAAAGAAAGAGTTCGTAGAAATAACCGAGCAGGTCCGCCTATCCTCTGATATTTAATTAAATTATATTCTTATCATTTTCTTTGAAGTGGCAATCTAATGATCCTTTCTCTAGCATTACTTTGAAATAGACATGTCTGAGGCGCTAGCAAATAATACTAATAATAATTTCAAAGTTTTCTCCAGGTAGAGTTCCAACAAAGATACTTAAAATTCAGGCAGAGGGGGTGGGGTCTCATGGGCAGGAGGAAATAATATAAAAATGTCAAAGTCTCCTGAATATGATATAGGGAGAACGTCTTAGCAAATCCCTCCCCCTTCCCTTCTCAAAAACTATACGTGCTAGGCCTGATTTAAAAATCAGCAGCTCCATTATAACCAATAATATCTATATTATTTTTTGGTAATCGATAAAAATTTAGTGAACTAATTTTATACCTCATTAAATAAAATATTTATTTTCTTGTATTGCTTCGAGGGCCAGCCGTCAGTTACTCCAGTTTTTTGTGATTATTTCAGATTTTTTATTCACGAGAAAAAACTAAAAGGAAGGATGTCCAAGTCCTCGCCTGTTTGACGATAATAATATATAATTAAATATTAAGAAATTATATATATATGTATTTGTATTTAGTTACAAACTAACGGATATATAAGATGATCAACATTCATGTGATTATTAACGATACTTTTCTTCTAAAACGTTTTATAAGATTTAATTTAATTTCAACTTCCGAAACGTGATCTGAATTTTTAATTTAATATTTCAAAAAATAAATAAATAAATCAAATTAAAAATTTGATTGATGTTTAATTTGTTGGAATTTATAAATAATAGCTGAAAAAGGATAGATATAGAGATAGAGATTATTTATTTGCTCCGAGGCTATTGCCTCTTAGAGCATAAAACAATGGTAAATATTTTAATTTACTACTTTAGCTCCCTCGTCACGTCATTAGATATTCCTAATATCGGCTCATAAAAATGGCCAAAGAACCCGAACGCCTAATCTTTTTCGGGATACCGGAATAGCCTTGCAGAGTCCCCAGCAAACAACCTGCTGAACGTCGACGTTCTGTGATTAGCCATCAGCAGGACAACCGTAAGCCACTGGGACGCCTAGACATAAAAATGTTTTTGGTTTTAAGTTTGTATAAGTAAAAGGGCCTTATTCGTTAAGAACAAACACACCTCTGAAAATATTTTCTTCCATTTTTCAATTTCAGCCACCCAAGTTTGTTATAGAAGGGCGTTATGTGCTGGTGATGGGATTACCGAATATACATCTGGTGCAGGAATTAAAGACCCTCTCTGAAGTTTCCCCGGAGAGATCAATATAGATTTCACTAAGAGAAAGAACAGTGAAGGGGGGGAAGGTTCTCTCACTTCTTAAGAATTTATTGTTACATATATAAATTATATAAATATATAAATTTTGAAAAATTTTAAAATCAAAATCAAACTGCATAAAATTTTAATTGGTTTGTATTATTAAAAAAAAGAGCTGGTGTCCTAAATCGTTCTCCTTAATAATCTGTGAAAGTTGATTGAACAAGCACTATGAAAGCATAATAATTGTTTCTATTAAGAGCTAAATTAAATTAGTATAAAATTATTAAATAATTACTTCGATAGATGAAATCAGGATCGTCCAGCGCATTAATGAGAGCTGCGCAAAATTCCCTCGTAAACTCCTTATCCTATTTTAATCTGGCTTGATTGATATCATTGTTTACTAACCTATTTGCTTAGCATCTATTTTTATATTTATATATGTTCTACATCCTTTTAATTCTATGTTAGTGATTCGAGTTTCTTTGAATTTAATTGTTGTTTGTTATTTATTCTTTTTCCCTCTTTTTTTTAGTCTCTTCGGCGAGGGTGGGTCTGGCCGGAGAGAAGAGCAACAGCCACCAAGATCTTTGTTGGTCAGCAAGGCCAAGCAGGGCGGAATCTCGGAAGCGCCGAGCGACAAGACTGTTAAACGTTCGCCAGAAGGCATTGATACTTTTTCCTAATATAAAATTGTATATTTATATAGTCATTGTGGCCTTAGATGCCGAAAAGAGTATAAATAAAAAAAGTTTCTTCGGCATCTAAGGCCATATAGAGTTTAAACAATTACAAATACTGTATATTTTAGTTACGATACTTATTATCCAGGTATATTTATTTACACTAACTAATTGATATAAATAAATTTTCAAGTACTCTCTGAGATCCGAACCCACACCCCTAGGTTTTTAAGGCTGTGAATACTGACAATGTCAACAGTTCTAACTTTTCGGCCGGCCAAGGGCTGGAGATTTGAAATATTATTTTCAGGGCGTTCTTAAACCACGATTTGAAGTAGTTG
>JAAAKE020087344.1:0-21703 GCA_010014785.2 Anisolabis maritima | reverse complement strand
CTACTTGCAACGCGAAATAGGATGGTTTTAGTTTTTTTATTAATTGATTAAGATCTTCAGAATTATCGGAAATTCTTTCCACCGTATTATCTGCAAGTGGAATCATTCTAAGTTGATCAGCATACGATTCACCAAGCATCGTAGCTACTATGTCAATAGCTGTAGGTACCACCAAAGTTTCCCCTATTGAATGAGGTTTTTTGCATTTAGCAATTCTATAGGAAACGATATACGATGCAAACAATGCTTTTGATGTCACAGACATAGTTTTTGAAAATTTTTTTTGTTGTTTATTTAAAACCTCTAATTTTCTTTAAAAAAATTCTGTTCTCTTGCCAACATGGTCTGCATGTACATTTTCAAGATGTCATTTTAATTTATTTGGTCTCATGCTATCTGCGGCCAAATTTTTCATACAGAGTAAACACATTGGTCGTTCTTAGCCATTAATAACCTTACATGTAAATTCCAATGATAAATACAGTGGATCATATTTTCTGCATTTAGGATTACTATTTTGAGTAATTGTATTCCCGTCAGTTACTTGTACCGGTTTCATCTGCTTCATTCAATTTTCTTTTCAACCCAGTTACGTATTTATCCATCTAAAAAGGATATTTTAAAACAATTAAAAATATAGTTTTGAAATTTACCTCAACTGAATATTTATTTAAGGGTACCAAGAGCCAAACTTTTCGTTCTATAAGTTCTCGTACAAGTTCTCGCAGTCGCTACTCCACTACTGACAATGAGTAGAAAAGTTTGTGCCAGCAAGAATACCCGAGCGCTTGTCTCGAGTTTCTCCGCGGCTACTCCCCGGCGCTCAAACCCGAACGCCATAGCGAGAGAGTTATGTACCCATAATCGTTTTGCAGATCCTTATTTTTCGACACTGATTTGATCTTTTTTTTTGTTCGGTGTATTCAAAAATGATATTTTGGTAACAGCTGCTTGACCCCCTTACAATAATTTTATGCCTCCCTATGGGGGCGCGCCCCACAGGTTGGAAACCACTGGACTAATAAAAGTATAGTGTACATCTACGGATTATGCCTGATTATATGGTCAGGTCATTTGGACAATTATGGAACGTTAAATGATGAAAAATGCTATCACAGTTTTGTTTTCATTATAAGGATAAATTTTATTCTGATTTGGAAATTCTATTTTTATCACTCTCCTGCATTTAATAATTGGCAGGTCCTCTCTCTCAGTTTATGATACAGAATGGTTTTCATTCTAGAGCTTTCATTCAGTAACTTAAACTGCGAGAGAGTTCCCCTAAAATTATTTAATGCAGGAATAATTACAACCCTTTCAAATTGAATTGGGAATATAATAATTTTAATAGCAAATACTTATATATTTAGATTACTAACTTGAAATTTTTCTTTCAATTTAAATTATGAATAAATTAATCCTGAAGTAATTTGTATAGTAATAATTTTACTGCCAATTATTAAATGCGCGCCCCACAGGTTGGAAACCACTGCCTTAAGGCTCGTACGTTATTTAGAGAAGAAGCCATCTCCTGAATACCAGTACGTGATCAATCAGATTTGTGACAGCCCTGTGATCACCTATGTTTCTTTATGGATGCCTTTATAAAGAAAGCGCGTGCTTGCTTGTCTCCTAGGGTTATTAGTCAGTCATTTTTTGGGATGTTGTCACATTCTTGTTGGGGTTCATAAAATTGATTGATAATCCAATCATCCACATATTCTGTTGGAGCGTATAATGGAGGTAATATTGTTAAATTGCTCTAATGCGAAATTTGCATAATCTCTATCTAATGGGCGTGATACCCAGAATAGGACCACGTTACCTAGCACCTACAACAAAACCGACTCTAAGTTCAGAAAATGATATTATTCTTTTTAACGACAGTGTCTTTTCCTTTCCTATAAAGCTGTTATATTAAATCCGCCACTTTTTGAGTTGTGTGTTGTACCGCTTGTTTGCATTTTTCTTGCCTACAGAGTCCTGAGGTCCTATTCTAATGCATTTGTCGATTCCTTTCTGTCCGTCCGACTTGATATTGCGGTGCTTTCGTAAAGTTGGGATTTTACGAGGTGGATTGTTGGCCTTATGCTCAACTCTCTTTTCAGAGGTTCATTTCTTCTGTTCCCTGTTTCCCAATGGGATTAGTTACACAATATTCCACAGATTTGCTCACATTACCGGGGTTCACCACGAGGAGGTGGGAGTCGGAATTGAGTAGGAGAGGCTAAGTGAAGTTAACAGAGAGCAGCGTAATATATTGCGATTCACAACCCCATTTAAACCCCAGACTTTGTTATCTCTAGACATTAATTTTCTTTAATAATTAAATTGAAAAGTTGTTTTTTGAAAATATGGCCCAAATAAAATTATAATCTCAAAGTTAGAAAAATATTTTTACTTAAAATATTGTAAAATTTCAGATCGAATTTTTAAAAAAGATCGCTCGTATGGTATTTAATCTCTCATATCGTTTACATAGCATCTGGCCAAGAAAACGAAATTTTGAAAACAATTTTATCTTTCAAATGAATTGTGAAGATCCTACACCTTTACATGGTAAGTACCATCTTTAAATTTTGATTAATAAAAAATAAAACAAACAAGATGAACTCCCTTAAGCTATCTATGAATTAAAAACTAATTTAAGTTCCATATGTTTCATAATTGACGGTATTAAACTATTTCTTAATGTGCTTTCATATTAATATTCTCATTCATCCATCGTTTTAATTCATAGCGGTCCGTCTTCGTTCAGGATTATCAGAAAGAATATTTGGCTGATACGCAATGCCGGAATGGCCTAATCGGAAGCACTATTTTCAGTGTATGTATGTATTCACCACTTCAACCCTATTATAATCAGTCATATAATGACTCTCATGATTCAGCGTCCCCAGGCTGTTGTAATCGCAATACTAAAATATTAAATATTAAGTAAATATTTTTCCTATTTGATTTATAATTTTTTTTTTCCTATGTGTGAGTGAGAATGTCAATAAACAAGTCGGACAGGAAAGAATTTAATTCCCTTTGCGTCTTAAAATTGACTCTAAAACATAAAAGACACCGAACTCTGAGGTTCTCTCTCTGTGTGTACTGCTCCATTGGAGCCACTATTTATTAAAAAACCAGCGTCCCTTACCTAACTTGCAGAAACTTGGGAAATGAACCAGAGAACAAAGGCTGAACGCTGAGCATTTTCAAAATCATATAGCTCTATGGGGGAGTTGAGAGTCGCCTGAGAAAAGAAAATTTAATTGCTTTAAGGTCAAGTGACGCAGCGTCTCAGTCATTCTGTATGAATTAATAGAATTATTATAATATATATATTTATACAATACGATGTAAAAGGAGTAGCTTCAGGGGTGCAAGGGATGCACTTGACATCTTTAAAATACCTAAATATACTTTTCTTTACCAAGAAAAAT
The DNA here is from genome assembly GCA_010014785.2 of Anisolabis maritima. Classification (NCBI taxonomy): domain Eukaryota; kingdom Metazoa; phylum Arthropoda; class Insecta; order Dermaptera; family Anisolabididae; genus Anisolabis; species Anisolabis maritima. Next base: position 18,272 of record JAAAKE020087344.1, on the reverse strand, counting down.
TCTCCTTTTTGTATAAGCTTGAGTTTTATTTGGGGATTTAAGAATTAGTTTAACCACTTCCTTCCCAAAAGCTCCCTTTAATCCCTTTCCCTCAACAATAAACAGAGACGTTGCCTTGGGGACTAGGGTATTCGGGTCCTTTAAACCCAAAAAATAAAATAAAATTCAGATAAAAATACGAGTCTAATTTTGAAACAAATCACTCTAACCCTTATCTTTTGATTTATTTAAATAAAATAATCAAAATAATTTGTAGACGCCGGAAACGATTGATACATAATATTTTGAAAGCGCCAGGCATCTCCCTTGCTCTTTCTTTCTCTTAGCCTAAGGCCACATTTAAGTTTTTTCATGATTACTTTGGCACGTGAAAACACGCTAGAGGAAAAGACTTGTTAAGTATAAATAAATTAGGGAGTTTAAACCGTGATTTTTCCTTGTCTCATTTTGCTCTCTACCCATTCTCTTACCAGCCAAAATAGAATTGGTTAACAAATTTATAATTATAAAGATGCAAAAATAGCCCAGTCTCTAATAAGCCTAAAAACAAAAACGAAAATAAAATTTTTTTTTGACTTGTCGAGAATAGAATTCGATTCGAAAAATCTTTGAGTTTAAAAAACTTAAAATTACTCCAAACAATAAATCCAATACTCCAAACAATAAATAAATAAAAAGTAGATCCGAATGACTGTATTAAGGATTATTTAATTGAACATTCTGAATCTTCCAAGCTATTATTTCTTAGATGGACCTCCCAACAGCTCTCTATTCGTTGGGCGCCATTTAAAAGCTGTAAGAGTGATCGGAAATGAGTCTCTTATTGCAACCTTGCAGTCATTGCATCATAGAAGAAATATCTTGGTATTGACACTTTTTTACCATGGTCGATGCTCTACCGAATTAAAATCAATCTTTCCTCCAAAAGCGACGTTAGTCGGAAAATGAATTCTGGGTCCCCTTACCTAAACTATTCAAATTAGGTCTCCCATGACTATTTTCAAACGTGGCATTTGCGCATATACACAAGTCGAGGTCTCTTATAAAAGAATGGTCGAGTTTGAGTCCGGCGAATTCGACATTTTATGGTTCTGCTAACTCATCCAATCGTTTCATGTGCCGTATGTATCGCTCGCCAAATGTGATTAAATTCAAAAATCACTTTAACCATCTCAGAGAATTTGTCAACTTTCTACAAATCAATTTCCCATCCTACGAGATCCATTTTTTATATGATTTGAACTTCCCAAAGATTGGTTGAAATTTTCAGGAACAACTGAAAATGGGGTGACTACTGTTGCCAAAATGACGATGATTCTCAGACTGCGAAGGCAAAGAGGGTGTTTGATCAAAGAAAATGAGGTCAATTGGCATCTTGCCCAAAGGGAAGTCGTCATTTCTGGTCCCTACCCAAAACTATCTGCCCTACTTTGTCATTTTTTCATTTCCCCTCTCTAAATTTTCCTGATGGAAAAATGGCTAGTATTTCATTCGACAAGGTCCAAGGCTTGGTTTCTAACTCCACTATCGATGATAAAGACAACAATTGTGAACTGACTCAGAGTTCTAGTAGTAGTTTAATAAAAAAATTCTGTTAGAAGGTTTTTTGAGATCTATTTGAATGGATGAATCAGATATAAATAAATAAATAAATATAATAGGTTGGGGAAAAAGAAATGATTATTTTTTCACTAGATGGCTCTAGGGATATATATCTCGTGATGTATTGATCGCATAGTTTCATACTTATACTCGTTGGAAAAGTGACATTCCGTACTAAAAAAAATTCTTTAAAAGTTTTGTGATTGATCGATTCAGTTGCAATATTTAGCGCGTAAAAGGTGGACGTCAATAAAGAGAAAATTCGGTATATTTTAAATTTTGTTTCGATAAAGGCGAAAATGCAAGCCAGGCGGCTGAAATTGTGAATGGTGTTTATGTTCCCGATACTGTCACAGCCAATCACGCGCAAATTTTGTTTCGTCGATTGCTCGGAGAATTTGGCATTTCTTTCCGGTAATTTTGATGTTAAAGATACACCTTATACAGATCGTCGAAAATGTCGATAAAATCATGCAAATGATGGAAGTAGTCATGTTAGCAGTCGTAGTATCCTCCAGGAACTGAAGATCGACCACAAAACAGTTTTAAATCATTTGCATAAAGTGGGATTCAAAAAGAAGCTCGATGTTTGGGTGCCACACGAATTGACGCAAAAAAACACGATGGACCGAATTTCCATCTGCAAAGTCTTGGCCAAACGGAACCAAATCGAGCCATTTCTGAAACGGATGGTAACTGGGGATGAGAAATGGTTTACATACGACAATATTGTGAGAAAACGATCTTGGTCAAAGTGCGGCGAAACGGCTCAAACGGTGGCTAAACCAGGATTAACGGCCAGGAAGGTTTTGCTGTGTGTTTGGTGGGACTGGAAAGAAATCATCCACTATGAGCTACTTCCATATGGCCAAACACTAAATTCGGTCCTCTACTGTCAACAATTGGACCGTTTGAAGCTAGCGATCTACCAGAAGCGGCCAGAATTGGCCAATAGGAGAGGATTTGTGTTCCATCAGGACCACACCAAGCCACATAGGTCTCAAGTGACTCGCCAGAAACTCCAGGAGCTTGGTTGGGAAATTTTGATGCATCCATCTTATAGTCCGGACCTGGCACCAAGCTATTACCATCTTTTTTGTCATTGCAAAACTTCCTTGGTGATAATAAATTGTCCTCAAGAGAACATTGTGAAAATCGCTTAGTCGAGTTTTTTGCCACTAAGGACCAGGGCTTCTATGAAAGAGGCATCATGAAATTACCTTTAAAATGGCGACAAATTGTAGAACAAAACGGTGCATATTTGACCCAAATCGAACAATCCTAACTATGTTAAATAAAGCCTTGAAATAAATGAAAAAATAATGGATTTCTTTCCCCAACCTAATATGTATGTCTCGAATCGGGCAATTTGCAGCCATATATTATTTTTAAAATATACACTCACAAAAAATTACTTTATTAAAAAAAAAAAACTCTGTTAAGACCTCAATTAATAAAAAAAAATGATCAAGGAATTGGTGATTGATAAATCTGCAGACCCTGATAGTATTCCTCTGATTGTTATTAAAAAATCCTCTCTAGAATTGATTTCAATCTTACCTAGGTTGTATGACCTTTTTTTTCCACGGAAATTTTTCCCGAATCATGGAAACTACCAAATGATCAGCCTATTCCCAAAAAATGGCGATTCATCTTTGCCTAATAATTATCCCCCAATAGCGGTAACATCAATATTTTCAAAATTTCAGAAATCGCTGAACCGACAAAATTTGACTCATTTGGTTCTATTAAATGATAGGCAGAACTCAATGTGTAGTAATCAGGCCAGTTAAATCAGACTATAGAAGTGTGGTGAGGAGTGAGCCCCAGGACCACTTCTTTCTCTTATACATCAACTTCATCCCTGATGTCATAAAACATTGTAAATATTCTCTTTAAGCGGACAAATTTCAGCTGTACTGCCGACAGTAATAAAACGATTAATCTTGTTAATAATGATATTAATCTGATGACTGGAGTGTATAAGTCTAAGTGTGAAATCGTCAAATGAAGCAATAGTTGTAAATTAATCCAGGCTACGAAATAAATTAGATGAGGAGTCTCCAAACAACATTTATTAATGACACCATTGTTTCACTATAAGTCTCAATGAAAAATCTGGGTCTGATATAAGATATTACTCTCTCATGGGGTCTAAAGTTGGAAGCAACATGCAATAGGATCATGCGTGCCATCCACACTCTGAAGAAAAAAGGTGACTTTTTCTTCACTAGAGAGATATACAGACTTGTGAAAACATTAGTATTCCCCTACTTTAACTATGGGTTGATAGTGATGACTGACCTGGCCTGGGTACTTATGAACAAATTGCAACGTTCGCTAAAATACGTACTCATGTTAGTTAGTCAACTCAGACGCGCACTTATTCTCCTATTTCAGCAACTGATGGTGGCCAAACTTCGTGGTCTGGCTTGCCTGAGGCTTGTTTGGAGGTTAGTGACCGGCGTGTGCTCTACCTACTCTAAGCTAAGCACAAATATTAGATATTATTGTTCCTGTCATGATTTCTATTTATTGTACACAGTCATATTTAAATAAATATTAATTTTGCATTATAAAATTATAGACGATTCATATTATCTCAGTCTAATTGACTTATATGCCTCAAAATACCGAAAGAAAAAATGAAAATAATTAAGTTTCGCTCCCAGATATGAAAGTTAATATTGAAAAATTTTCTTTTGATTCTGGAGATTGAGATAAATGTAAAAGAACTTGGGAGAGATAAAAACTAATTAATAAATTATATAAAGAGACTGATGGAGTGCAGATCGCTCATTTGATTCTCTCAATGGGTCCTGAGAAAGCAGACGATATACATATATAATAAATTTAATAAATAAATTCATAAATTAATATATAATTAGCAGTTCCCTGACTACAGCATAGTCATCTTGACAAGAATCTGCATAAACACGGTAATAAATCAGAGCAAACAAAGAAAAAGATGAAAAAAAAAAACATTAAACAAATATATCCATATACATAATACAAGTTCTCAAAACAAAAAAATCAATCAAATGAACAGAAAAAAAAATCACATAGGTATCAGAAGAATTGTGATTTGATGACATATTAACCAAAATAATAGTAGGACAAATATATATTATATTTCATTATTCTGTTTGAGAAATAGTTTTAAGTTATTATATGTTATATAATGTATTATATCTATTAAGTTCTTGGACCTCAGATTGTTAAATTTATTTTGCATTCTGTTCGATGGATCCCAACCATCAACAAAACTCAAATAAAATAAATCTTTATTTTTACTGCTCTGCTTACATTTTAGATTAAATTTGCCCAATAAATAAGGACAGTTTACTTTATTGTTCAATAAGCCATGCACAAACAAAATATCATTTATGTTGACAAGAATTACAATCGTATTTATATCCATTTTTTTATATATAACAGTCTATAATTAAAATATTCATACGATTTGAAGTATCTTATGAACAGTGACCATATGAATTTTTTAATAATTTTTTCAAGTATCTCAAAATATCGCGCTCCGCCAGATCAATGAACCATATAACATTCTGCTTATTACCAGTGATTTGAAGAGAACAATTGAAAACTTTATGTCTTTAAAGCTCATTATGACGCAAAGAATCAAGCCGGGGATTCTGTTACAGGAAATAACTGGCATCTCAAGGTGACAGGAGGACAGCCCTCTATCAAAATAAACCCTAAGATCTTTAAGGACATTAAGTCCAGTAATATTTATTTTGTTTTAATTATAAGGGAAAACTAAAGTGACCCTTCTTCTGAAGAATGTCATCATCCTGGATTTATTATTATTTATTTTCAATCCATTATTGCAGCACCACACAAATATCCGTCTGGAGACGCTCACTATCCAGGACATTCTTAATTGATCTGTAAATCTTAAGATCGTCGTCATATAGCAGAGTGGAAAATCTCAGGTCATTTACCAAGTCATTTATAAATATTAGAAAGCATAATGGTCCCAATTTACTCCCTTGGGGAATTCAGGGTAAATGTGTTATTGGATATCCTGTCATTCTATTTTCCCTATTCTTCAAATAACTAATAAAACATCCACAAAATTGTTGATTCTCACCATAGCGATGCAACTTTTCAAACAGAAGTGAATGATTAACACCATCAAAGGCTTTTGGAAGATCAAAATAAATGGTATCAAACTGTACTCCCGACCTTAATGCTTCAGAAGTAAATGAAATGAAACAACTCAAATTGGAGACTGTCGACTGCCTGCTGTAAATTCATGTTGATTATCACGAATGATTCCCTTGAAATGAAAGCTTAGCCTGTTGTGAATTACTCCTTCAAAAACTTTTACAAAGTTATTTAGTGTACTAATCGGTCTATTATATAATTTGCTACTTCTAACTTAGAACTACCCTTATGGGAAGCATAAGCTTGCTTTCACAGGTCGAGAAATTCTCCTGTTTTAAGATCAGGTTGAAAATGTATTCTAATAAACATTCAAGGCAACCTTTTATTATAAAGGAGGGAATTCCTTCAGATCCAGAAGACAAGATAGATTTTAGTTTCTTTGTTGATTGAATTATTTCATCTGAGTCCATTTTGAAATAAGAAAGGTATTTATTGTTATTTTTGCAGCATCCATAGAAGAAACTGTAACTACAGGATATCTATGAGAAGTGGAGCTCATGAAAAAATAATAACATCTACCAGACACCAGAAGGAGAACCGATAGTCTTATCATTACCATTAATATAGGACCAACATTTTTTAGGGTCGGAGAGAAGACTGTCCTCTATCTGCCTGAGTTATCTGGCCTTATTAAGCTTTAGCCTTCGCTTAAATAATTTTCGAAATTTTCTGATGACGTTGTATAGAATTTATTAAACGCTGCTTCTATAGATAACGTAGGTTGGTAATTGTCTGGAGCGACTAAGACATTTGGGGACATAGTTGTCTTAGCAGGAATATTCGATAGACATAAGACTAGTAAGTCGCCATTTGTAATATTATTGCATTGTTCCAAACTAAGGAATGATGCAAAGTTTATAAGCGTGTGAGCTCTTCTTATGAAGAGAGTAGAATAGTTTGTGGACTAGAAGGAGGACCAATCAATTCTAGGGGCGTTAAAGTCCCCACAAAGTATATATCACAGACTGTGCGTTCTAGTTTAGTTTCCAGTTCATCTAAATATCTGATTAGTATATTTTTGTCAAGTTAAGGCGGTATATATATATATATAGTGCCCAAGAGAAATGGTTTGCACAGCTTTCGTCCACTGAATTGAATCCAGAGAGAGTCGATTCCTTTAGATTCCAAGTCATGTCTACGCAGCATCTGAATGCCCTCTGCTCTCGCTATTAACACACCTCCGCCCCTGGTGCCGTAGGCCGATCAATTCAATGAACCACATAATTCGAGGGAACAAGCAGGCTGTTGAGATGAGCATCATTGAGCCGCTTTTCAGTAAGACAGAGAACATCAACATTTAAAGATGAAATTTGATTTAAAAAAATATTCCCCTTCGTTCTTAGAACGATTGGTAAACAATTTCAAACTTTGAGTTCATTATTAGTGATTACTTGAACATGCTCTCATTCTCTTTTAACTTTCCGAAGAATTCTGAGTTGAGGGCACCCTCGGGCCAAGAATCCGGGTCAATCGAGATTTTGAATTTATCAACGTTAATTAATATATGAAAAGATAAGTATGAATTAAAGCTAGTCCTGAGACGGGTACAATTAGCTGTTTTGAGCTTAATATTATCCCTTAAATACTTTGACATTTCGTCTTAGTTAATATCAGGGGAGATCTTACTAATGGCTTTTCAGTTTCTCATATTTTCCTTTTTAATAGTTTTTAAAGAATTTGAGGTATTTTTCCAAATAACTATTTTCTTTTTAGAGTTATTTTGTTTCATTTGAATCTTTTAGATTAAGTGATAATGAAAAACAAGATTATTCTTTAATCCTAAAGAAGTTTAATACATTTTTTGAGAATAAAGACAATATTATTTATTGAAGAGTTAAATTCCAAGATCATGTCCTAAATAGCAATGAATCTGTTGATTCATATATCACAGAATTATTTTCTCTTTCTAAAGCATGCTTTTTTTCTACAAAATATGCCATATAATTTTGAAAAAATTCTCTTAAAAGATCCAATTATTATCGGAATCAATGATAAGGATTTATCTTGCCAATTTCAAAAAGATTATAAAAATTTAACTTTAAATAAGGTAAATATGAAATCAAAGTATATAGAAAATAAGTTAAAAAGGAGCATTCTAGACTTATTAATAAAAGATGTCAGAAAAATCAAGTAGTTGAGAATATTGATAGAGTAAATGATTCTAGAAGTAAAAATAATAAGTGTGACACAACAAAAACTTAATGCTTTAGGATGGGACATTAGTCACCCATCATATACACCTGACATTGCACCATCTGATTACTACCTATTCAGATCTCTGCAAATTTAACTAACGGGAAAAAAATTTAATTCTTTTGAAAGTGTTTCTAAGGCAGTTCCTGGCTATTTTCACCCCAAGGACGAGAACTTTTACAAAACAGAAATTGACAGGTTACCTGAAACAAGTTGTTACAAATATTCGAAATTATATCAATGAATAATATTAAACATATATTTTTATAAATTGATTCAAATGTTTTCTTTAAAATACGACAGAATTTTCCCTCCCACCTAATAGTTATATTGAAAATTATAGAAATAAATTTCTAAATCTTTTTAGAAATCTTGGATTGATGAAAGAGAAGTTCAAAATCAAACTTAATGATCCGAATGTTAGACCGAATGCGATTTCCGCACCAAGAAGAATTGATTAGAATGGAAAATGAAGGTGTTATTACTCGTATTAGTGAATCAACTGCATGGTGTGTTCCAAAAGTTTGTATTCAAAAATCCAATGGAAAAATACGTATATGTATTGATTATACCGAATTGAACAAGAATGTTCTAAAAGAAAAATTCATTCTTCCATCTTCTGATGAAATATATGCTAAAAGATGCTCACATCATTACAAAATTAGATGCAACCTCAGGTTTCTGGCAGATCCCTTTGGATTCAGATAGCGCCATGCCGACTACTTTTCTAACTGCTATTGGTTAATAAGAATGGAATAACAAGTTCTCCGGAATATTATCAACATTTATTAATGAGAATTTTGGAAGAATTTTAAGGGTGCATTAATCAAATGGATGATATTCTTATTTTTAGCCAAAATCACAAAGAACTTGTGGTTTGCGTTGTGGATGAATAAAACTGATCAATTGTATTAATAAAAATAATTTATTGTATTAACAAAATACAGTTTTTGGTTGAAGATAGAAAGCGAGAATAAGAGAGAGAATGATTGGCATGTGCACTTGTGTGGTAGATAAGTCGAATGGTGGTCTGAACCCGCACACCCTGGGCTTTGTTCTTTTCAACTGTTGGGATGTCTTTGTGCTATGGTGCTTTTGAGGAACTAAGGGAATTCCGTTATTTGTCGGTGGAATCCCATTATTTGTAGGAAAACCCTTGCTTGCATTAGTCATTTCAGGTAAATCCTCTCCTTGTGTGCCGCCTTGATAGAAGAGTTGAAAAGGTGCTAAAAAAATTGGAGTCTGAAACCATTACCCTAAATCTGAATATATTTTTATTTAATACTAAAGAAGTTAAATTTCTTGGAATTTGGAAAAATTCAAATAAGTCAGATCCTGAAGAAGTAAAGGCGAATCAAGAAATATAAATTCCAAAAAATTTAAAAAGTTAAGATTTTTATCTCCTAAAATTTATTCCTAATATGTCAGAAAAGTTGACACCTCTTTGAGAACTATTGAAAAGTGAAAGAAATATGAAACTATGTGCACACAAAAACTTTAAGTTATCAAAAAATTATTTCAGAAGTACTGGTCCTGTCTATATAATAGAAAAAGAAACTCTTGCGATTGTTTGGGTATGTGAATTTTTAGAAGATAAACAATTTTTTATATTGACTGACACAAACCTCTAAATATTTTACTTAAAGCTATTATGTGACCTTACTCCTAGAATCCAAAGAATGAGATTGAAATTAATGAAATATTCTTTTGACATTGAGCATGTTCCAAGAAAGGAATTTTTTTTTCCGGATACCTTTTCGCGCATGATTATTGGGGATCAAACATTAACGGATAGAAAAAATCTCAGAATAAGCATATAATTAATTATTTTAAAGAAAAAATACCTTGCTCAGCCGTGAAATGATGTTCAATAGTAGAACAGAAAAATGAATCTTTTTATGCACCTATCAAAGACTATTCTCAATGGATGACAGGGACATATGAAAAAAATTCCATCCATTGCTCCTTTTTATAAAAATAAGGAAAACTTAGTTTTATTAGATTTAATTATTAAAGGTAATCAAATTTATATTCCTAAAACCCTTCAAAAAGAAATGCTTAAAAAAAAATACACCAACGCCATTTCGGGTTAGAAAAATGTTTATTGAGAGCCTGAACTGGAGTATGAAGACCAAATATGAAGAAACACAAAAATATTTGCAACAACTGTCTGAATTGTAATGAATAAAAAAAATAAGTGTGTAATTAAAACTAAATTACCTAATAGAGCTTGGAAAAAGATTGGAATTGATATTCTGGAATTTAAAAATATTAATTATTTGGTTTACGATTATTATTCTAAATTTTTGATATTAAAAAAATTAAAAAAATTAAAACAAACAATATCTCATAATTTTATTAAAAAATTAAATCTTTATTTTATTTATTTGGGATCAGTGACGAAATACGATCAGATAACCATAGTTTAATATCTAACGAATTTAAAGAATTTGTTCAAATTTTTAGTACAAAGCATGTAATAAGTAACCCTCGATCCCGAAGAAGTAAGGGTTTCGTTGAAATAGGAGTTCGCATTGTCAAGAATATTTTGAGGAAAGATACTTCTTGGAATTTTGGTTTATTTGCTTATAGGAATATTCCCTTAAATTGTGAATTTAGTCAATCTGAACTTTTTATAGGGAGAAAAATTCGTACCACTCTTCCCATATTGGAGAAGAATCTAATTCCTGATTGTAGTTTTGTAAATGAAATTAAGATTAGTGTTAGGAAATATCAAAAAGAATACTAATGATCAAAAAAATTAATGTAAAGAGACATGAATATTAAAATGATTTGGTTTAGGTCACAAATTTGAAAAATCACGGAAGAATTATAAAAAAAACTTGAGAATCAAGCATGTTCTTATTTAATAAATATAAAATAATTCAACGAAACAGAATGCATATCATTCTGCATAATAAAGTTGATGAAAAAACAACTGTGCTTGAGGAAAATAATAAAATTTCAGAAAGAAGAAAAGATGTTTATATCTATCCAAATAATAAGAGGAAAGAAGTTTATATCCATCTATTAAAGTCACGAGAAGTGGACGGGAGGTGATAAAGGCTAAGAGATATTCTAATTAAAAAAAGTAAAATTAAAATAAGAGGCGATGTATTCTAAGCATAAATATTATATATTATTGTTATCGTTATGGTTTCTATTTATTGTATTCTATCATATATTTAAATAAATATTAAAGTTACATTATAAAATGATATACGATTCATTTGATCTTAGTCTAATTGAGTTATACCTACTTGAGAAATTACTTTGAACATCTGGGCTCAAAAATCAAGCCATTAATCCTAAAGAGGCCTAAGCATAGGAATTTTCTCTAAGGAGTGACTTCCGTTAGAGAAAATTCGGTCCGCCTCTGGAATGGTCTTCCTGTAGAAACCAGGGGGGCAACATCTTTTTCTGATTTTTTAGAGAGTGAGATCGGAACTCTCTGACTACATGGTTCTGGGCCGGCGGTTTTCTTTATGAGGTAATGAAGGAAATATCATTGAGTATTATTGGAGAACTTCGGGGATTGGAGTTATGTGGTTTGAGCAGTTTGTTTAGGCCAAAGGAAATTGAGTATATCTAAGAGTGTAAACCTGAGTAAAATTTCCATTGCTTAATATATATTAAAAATATTTCTTTTATACCTTAAATAAAACTCTGCTTGCAGATATTTTGGAAATCGAATTACATTTAGAAATTTTAAAAAAGGAGCTCAAGTACAAAACAAAAATAAACTATTTTGAAAATATTACGCATTTATCTTCAATATAAAATATTCAAAATTTTGATAAATATTCCTTTTTCTTCATCACTTGTTTGTTTATTCAAATAATCTCTCATTTTTTAAAAATGTTGGTATGATTTTTATATTAAAATAATAATAATTTTTTCTTTTTAGATATTTCTTCTTCTAATGAAATATTACAACCTCTCCATTCTACTCCGATTAATGATTCTCTCAAAGCTTTGAACAGGTAAGTTCATCTTATAATTTTTCATTAAAAAACCAATATCATTCATCGGTCCTTGCATTATCAATCAATTATTATTATTATATTAGCGGAATACCCGAGTGAATAAAACAGTTAAGCTTGTGTTAAAGGCAACTCAGGTTCAAATCCACTTATGGCAAAAATTTATGCTACTTTATAAGTAACGCCTCCTGTATGGTATTGCAAGGGCATCTTACCCCCTCCCCCCCCCCACTCCTTAGGCCTTTGGCCACTCCCATTTCCCAAAAAACCTGGTAAGGACTTATAAAGAGCCGACATTGTCTACACAGAGAGAAAAAACCTCCATTCTTTAAAGTACACTCTTAACTCAGATTCATTATTAGAGCGTGACCCCCAACTCTACCCCTTCGATAAAACCAAAAATTTGCAAATCAGCGTCGTAGGGAAAATACAGTCCACTATCAACCGAAGAAGAAAAACGCAGACGTATAAACCACATCATTAGGGAGACATAATTACTCCAAGACCCCCCTTGTCAGTACATGGTGTCTTCGTTATTGCCTTAATTGTACATCTCCTCCTGAGGAACGTTTTCCAGTATTATTTCAATGAAAGTTACTGTCAAGAGCAGTGATCCTCATCCTTATGAGTGTGTGAGCTACTTTTGAAATAATTTGTTGAGCTACTCGTTACAAAAAAAAATGTTAAAGCATTCTGTTAAAGAAAGGATGACGACGATGGAACTTAATGGCTAAATTAAAAAATAATTTCCTAAAACAATTTTGCCTTTTGGTTATTTCAGAACAACTGAAAAACCAGGCCAATTCTATTAAAATGACTAAAATTATAAATATTATATAAAATAAAAAAATAACAAAATAAAAACAGTTCATTGTATTATTTTAACAAGAATTTTTTTACAGTCCTAGAAAAAATTTTTTTAAAATCAATTAATATTTATAAGGCATTTTTTATTACATGATATTTGAAATTTGACTCTGGTCTTCATCGAGACTTTCTCATTTTCAAACTTTTTCGGCTGGCATGTACATTCCTTATCTTCCGTGTCAAAATCACCTTTTTTATAGCGTCAAAACCAGTACTCACATTTTGAAATTGATGGAGCATAATCACCATAAGCTTCCGACAGCATTCGTTGACTTTCAGCAGCACTTTTATTCAAATGGAAGCAAAAAAGCAAAGCTCCCCGCAAATTGCGTTTTGTTGGCACAACATTCGACTTATTCAACACTCAAACATTAATGTCTTTTATACTTCGGCAAAATAACACATACTGAAAACTATAGTCCCATGAAGATCCTTTGACATGAAGTTAGCAACAATATGACCCGATGCGATATAGTAATAGTTACTATCTCTTGAAAATCTCTTAAATTCATGCACTCCCAATAATATATGAAATTCATTTAGAGAATCAAAACAAGGAAAGTCTTCAATTATTTAGAATTGTTCTTTTTATCCTATAAACAGTAATAAATAAATTTAAACAAATACTAATGTAAAATTCGAAAAAATTATATTTGAAATATATATTTACGAGCAAAGAAATTTGCTCAATTTGAATTTCCTGAAATTTCTTCAAAAAAGCCATAATTACATAATAAATTTTTTGTGTACATCTTAATCAATAAAAAATGAATATTAGAATTTGAAATCAAATGCATTCAGTTTTATAAAATTAAGGCTTTTTAAAAAAATGTCGGGAAATGTTTTTGAAGAAAATTCTGGGTGAGGCGAATTTTTTATTCGCAAGTATTTTGTTTTGATGAATCACTTTTATAACAAAGTAATCTAGTAATTTATTTATTTCAATTTTTTATTATTTTTGTTTTAAATTTGTTTCAAAAGAAATTTGGAAATATAATTCATTCGTAATTTGGACATTGGCACTCCTGTGGGGATTATCTTGGAACTAAAGAAAAGATATTTATTTTTTAAAAATGCCTGGGAGCCAACGGAATTTCACACTAAAGTAGAAAAAAACCATAATAATAAATCATAATTTAATTGGCTTTCAAAATATAAATGGCTATCATAGTGCAGATTAAAGGATGGAGGATTTTGTAAATATTGCGTACTTTTTGCGCCTTCTGGAGGTGGAGTCGATTGCCAAGTAATATTTCTATTGTAATAATTTTTTTTATTTTATTGTTAATTTTTATGTAACAGAAGACTTAAAATTTTCTTATATATTTGTTAATACTCTCTTTATTTTTGCTTTCTCTTCCCTATATATGATCTATATATATATATATATATATATATAATAGTAAGAAAGTATTATGATCGCCAAAAAATTGATTTCGAGATTTCAACAGAAATAAACTTTTTGAGGTTCCCCGAGTCTAAAAAAAATGGGTGTCGCAAATGGTCTCTCTCTCTCTCTCTCTCTCTCTCTGTGTGTGTGTGTGTGTGAACAAGATTTCTCAAAAACGAAAAAATATACGAGGCTCCCACTTCGAATCCTGCTGATTCCCTGAGTCACCGACCGGCACCCCAAACCAAATTTCCAGCAAGACAGTCCGGATATATGCCACGTAGGGCGGCGACCACGATGCCCGGTGGTGGGAAGGTTCAGGCCCCGGGCCAGGGTTAAGTGACGACCTACATCCATCCATACCAATCTTTTTTTTCCAGCCCCTTTCTTTGCACAAGTGCCCGCTCAACTATTTACCATTCTTAACCGACTTTCCCTAACGACACGGCTACCCTACCTCAACCGAAACATCCTCAGCTTCCTCGGGAAGCCCCTAACACTCCTACTACCGTGCCGCCCAGATTGACCTTTCCATTTTTTTCCACATTCATACAACCATATATTCCTCGTTCATACACTCATATATACCCCCTCATCCGTTGTCGCCCATCCCCATGCACCGCACTAGCATGTGACCACCATTGCCGGACAACAATCGACGCTAAGGGGCCACCCACCCACGCCGAAAAGGAATCGATAGCCTCCCCTTCTGTAACAAGACATGGCAGGTATGGCTGCCCTGAAGCACCCTAGTCACCAACCTGCAAATGCTCTGGTGATACCAAGACCCTACAGGGCAGTGTCCGAAGTCGAGACATCACGCCTCTCCAGGTCAGTGTAACGTCCTCACTGACATCAACCGCACCAGTGAAGTCGCGTATGGCCGAAAAGATGAGCTGGGACCGATATTTGGCACCTTTCATATCATCAGCTGAGCATCGAGTGCAAACCCGTTGGGGGATGCCACGATGTTTAGGCTTGGCCCATGCATCTCCATTTGCGATGCCTGGATCCTCCAAGAGATCATAACCATTCTTGCAGAGTTTAGCCGCTATAGTCTTAGTAAGGGCGTGGTGGCGCATTAGGCGAAAGATGCGTGAACGCCAACATAATTGCAGTATGAGGGCTGCAGTCTTTCTAGCGCCACATCCGGCTCTACAGCGAACATCCACCAGGACTTATTACACGAGATGTCCGTACTGGCGTGGGCAAGGAGCTAACCCATACATGTAGGCATGTATTAGACATAATCTCTGAGAGAAACTTTATCAGCATCCCTTATCCAGGCGATGTATACCGACTGGAGTGGAAACCCACTCAGCTCTTTACCAATGAGGCGTGGTCCAGTAAAGCTAACACTTCGCTTTGGAAGAAAGTTGGGAACCATTCCTGACTAGTCATTTCCATGCCCAGTAAAGCTTGGTGAGGAGAAAATGGGATCTACTTGCGGGTGTTTTGCCCAAACGAGAAATTGTGAACCCAGGGACGAACAGCTCAAAGGAGGAAATGCTCAAACCCCCCAGCTCGCATGGAAAAAAACCAATTTATCGCACAGAAACCTAAGTTACTTCCTGACAGCCCTAATCGCGCGATCGACCTCGACTAGGGTTTGTATGTTTGTACAATATTTATGTTGACTCGCCCCAGAGTCAACCGATGCAGCTTTCCAGGGATGATATAAGAGCTAAAGATCTCCTGTGGCCTTAGCGGAGCCTTTGTCTGGCGAACGATCGCATCTTTCAGATCAGGGGAGATCTCGTTTTGCCAGCAGGTACTACGGAAAGAGACCTACATTTTTATGAATTTAGAAACAATCCAAAACCGTTCATTACGCGCTCTAGCGCAGAGATATTATATTGCAGGCCCGACTCTGTCTCAGCGATGAGTACTAAGTCGTCAGCAAATTCAGCCAAGATCCCGACACGCTTGCCATCAAGATCAAAATCCAGATCGAGGTCAGCACTGGCCTGGACCCACACCCCACCCTAGGTCTCCGTCCTAGAACATCAAAAGAAGTCTGGGCCCCTCCCTAGATTCTCTTGAGGTATTGGATAGCGCCCCAAAACCCCCTTAATTTCTGCGCCCTTGACCCAGAGTTGGGGCTAGTTGACCGGGCTTCTTCAAGCTTCTTCGACCGAAGGGACTTACCTAACCTGCTTTCTGTTAGCTCTCAAGTGAGATTTCCAGTGGCGCCGCGTAGAGGCCCCCGGTTAGACTTAAGCCAGTTGGATAGGGACATTGGGAAGTTAGCAAGCTAACCAATCTAGGGCACCCACCCAACCAGCTCCCAACCATTAAGGTAAAGAAAGCTAAGTGATGTGCTATCAAAACTGATTTTTTGGGTTTGCCTCCCCAAGTTACCCAATCAATGTACAGTTAACTTAAATTTATTTTGTTTAATAAACGAGAATTCCATATGATTTGTACTTTATTTTTCAAAAGATGACAGAGGCAAGCCAGCCACAGCTAGCTAAGTCCGCTTGGACCATCATGTAAAGTACTATTTGTAGGTGGAAAATGATTGATTAATATTATTAATAATTGAAAAATATCTAATTTATTATATGTACAGTCAATTTAATCAAAATATTTAGAATGGTTTAAGAGAAATTCCCAAAAAAACCTAAAACATGCATCAGTAAAATGGGCATCAGACAATTTTGTGTTTATAAATTTCAAATATCATCTAATAAATAAATGTATGAATTTTAATCACATCGTTAGAGCGAATTTTAAGAAAATCGAAAAGTAAAAATAGTAGTTCCCCGTAGATTTTTTCGTTTGTCGAAATTTCAACGGAAACACACGTTTTGAGATACTCTGAGTCTAAAAAAATGGATTTCGCAAAATGGTCTGTCTATGTATCTGGATGTTGTTTACTAATGTACTTTTTTCAATTTTTTCAAAATTTGCTTAACGGTTTTGATTAAAATTCTTATATCAATTACTTATTAAATAATTTTGAAATGTATTAACCCTTTTTTCCCCAAAATTGTTAGGGGCCTACTTTACTGATGTAGCCTTTTGCCGTTGTTCGGGTGTAGTAGGGTTAGTAACCGCTCTATTTCTTAAACTATAACGAAATTGATTAAAGGACTACCAAAGGGATCCGACGCAAAAAATCTAGTGTGAGAGTATATTACCCAGCTTTCCTGACCTTAGAGAAATTTGTTTGATATGCGTTCAGATTTTTGTTTTATAAGAAAAAAATTTCAGATTTTTAAAAACATAAATTCATTACTGTGCACTCCGGGAGGTATATAAAAGATTGGTTGTCCGCAGATTGAGTATCGCTTTTTTAGACTATAGTAGAGATAGAGTTGCTTGGGTTCTCTTTAGAAGTTGAAAACGAAGGGGGAGAACACTTCATTTTAGATTCTTCAAGTAAAAAATTAAATGTATTTTGTTTTGGTTTTTAATTTTTCTTTCAAGTTGTCCTCTAATGCGCAGATGATTTTCTTGTCTTTTCTTTATTTTATTATGTATCATTATTTCCACGGTTTTCAATTATTATTTTTTTTTTTTTTTTTTTTTAATTCCCAGTTCCTTTGGTAAGACGTAATCTTGAATCAGGAATTATTTTTCTTTGGACATATTTTAAATTTCGAGTTTTAAACCCACCCCAGACCATGATGGTTCCATCGTTGAGGGCTTCTCTGGAAGCTATACTGCATCGAGAATAGCGTTCCCCAGGCCTTCTCCACACTCTCTCCCATCCATCTGGGGACCGCAGAGCAAATCTCGATTCATCAGTAAACAGGACATTAGCCCATTGGGACTCTGTTCAGTTTAGATGATTACGAGCAAACAGAAGACTTTGAGCACGGTGTCTTGGCGACAAAAGAGGTCCCATCGCTAGTCTTCTTGACACCAATTCTAATTCCTGGAGACGTCTTCTGATAGTCCAAACACTTAGGTTGACTTATCGAGCATGCAGAAGGCGCTGTTGAATTTACAATGCCAATCCCTCAATATCTCCATACGTATGAATCGGTCATCTCTCTCAGTTGAAGCTCTATTTCGACCAGATCCCGGTCTCCTGGTATAAGAGT
>JAAAKE020087333.1:5953-21707 GCA_010014785.2 Anisolabis maritima | reverse complement strand
TTAGATTAAATAAAGGACCTCACAAATTGAATAGAATTAAATTAAATTAAAATTTTTTTGTAATCCATAATAATAAAAGATTTTATTTAAAATTTTTACCAATCCTAGATTTAAATGACTTTACATCTGTAAGTGTAATTATAATAATATTTCAGAGGCTGATCCGGATCATTTCTGTAGTAATTTTTCGAAAAATAATATTTGTTAAAAGTTTGATTAAATAATTCATTTCAATTATTTGTCAATATGTATATATATTTTCTGGTCGGATCTAATTAAAAAAACTGATAGTGCCTCGATAAGATAAATAAATTTTAATCGATTTTTTAAATTTACTTTTCTTTTCAGGTAACCTCTACTTTTCTACTTTAAATTTTATTTGGTAAGTAATTTATTAATATTCTATTATAAAATTTATCACCAATTCGTCTTCTAAGCTTATTCCATTATTTAGATGGACAATTAATTTTTTATACAAAAATTCGTAAATCCATTGATTTTTCCCTCCCCCTGTAAAAGCACATTAATCCTCGAATATTGTCAGAAAAAGAACTTCCCTTCGCCGTCTTTTTATAAAATTAATGTTTCTTTAAAACTTGAAGGGATTTTGTAATTAAGTATAAAGGTGTAATAAAATTACGTATATATGTGCTCTTCCGCTCTCTCACCCCCCTCCTCCCCCTCTCCCTTTTTTTTTTTTTTTTTTTTTTTTTTTGATTGATTTTCTGGCAATTTGTTAAATTAATGTTAAAATGTAAAAAGTCAGATTTTAACTCACCTGTTAAAAAATTGCTTCGCTAAGTTGCGGAATTTGATATGAGAAAGCCTTACACCATTACATTTGTAAAATATTATATATATATTTTCATTAATTAAAATTTAGAAAAACTCAACTTAAAATTCCATTGTTTTCTATCAAATTTTTTTATACTTTTCATTAAAAATACAAATTTTTGATGCATACGAATACCTCGGGAACAATGTGGTTAGATCTGCTTTTACATTTTGTAAATTTTTAAATCGGAAGCTTAATCATGAAGCCAATTTAGATTAAAGACCTTTTGTATGGTAAATATCTAATTTGTATTTTGTATCACGGATAATTAGAGCTTTTCAGTATTGATGTAGTATTTTTTATTATTTGAGCTAAAACCTCGTAACCGAGTTGCATTTCGTGATATCTAATTTTTCTTCACCATCAATGTGTTATTATTAAATTATTTGAAATAAGAAAAGAGAAAGAAACTTAAATTCCATTATCTTTTTGAATATAAATAAAAAAATCAAATCAGAGCATATAAAAAACTTTGTCTATTGTCTTCTCTTTCAATCTTCTATTTGATAACCAATTTCTGTTGTTTTTTTTGTAATTCAAAATATATATTTGTGAAAGGAACAAACAAGATGGTAGAAAACAATGAATAAGATTGTTCTGTTCTATTGACCAAATTTACGAACAAAGTTGTATGTCTATAAGCTTCTTCCAAATCTTTTGCTGGTTGAATCAAAGATGAATAGACAACCAACAACCCTTGAGCTCTTTGATCGAGAAAAAAGAAACACAAAACTAAAAAAAAAACCTTATTTGTCCAAGCGTGTAATACCCCTTCCCCTCCCTTGACTTACCGTTCGCTTCGCTTGTTGCAAACTTCAGGTATATTGCCATTCGGATTTTCGTAACAAAAAAATTCGATTTGGCATTTGTTCAATGAAAATAAAGGTCCCTTGGCCAGCCAACCCTTTGGAACTAACAAATATAAATGACTAGCTAACTATTTATTATATCAAGACTGTAGATTTGCATAGAAATGAGTTTCCGATTCATTGCCTCCATTAATTAACAAATCTGATGATTCCTAGAAAATTTATTATTCCTATTAAATATCTGATGGGGTAGAAATAAAAAGCAATTATATAAAAAAAAGACAAAGGCAATTTCTATTCATGCTTTCAAATAAATAAACTTTAAAGATTTTAAAGATAAAAATTATGATATATTCCCTTAACTCTCTACATGAATTTGTATGAAATATTGGACCAAATATTTTTTGTTTCTTTATAATATTTAATTTACCTTTTAGGGATATATTTTTTGTTGATTAAATGTCATATTTAGTATTTTATATACATGAAAAAATGAAGAGACTCTAAATATTTTTTTATGAATGTTTCTCTTCCTTCTATCTATTCCATTAGAGTCCCCCCAAGAGGATAAATGGAAACACTTTCGGACTCTGGTCATTAAAAGAAAACAAACATTGCTACATGATTTTAAACATATCCATTTCAAATGATTAAATAGTTTTAATTTGTCCTTTAGGATAGTTGGTAAAATTAAACTGCTTATTAAGAGTAAAAGGTTCTTTATTATCTATTAATACAAAATAATTTTTAAATTGATTATTATTATTATTAATATACCGGTGTTTTGGGGGAACCATCACCAAAATCTCCCTCCCAATTCTGTCTTGGACTTGTTTCATTTAATTCTCATCTCAAGTCAGATTTTTTCCAGGCTCATCTCCTCATCTAATTGTAGGTCTCTTCCTTTTCCTTTTTCCTTCTAATTTCCCATACATTGAGCTAATTGACGTTGGTTCTATTAATTCAGTTCTCTAACTGACCTGACTGGTCCATCTTAGCTCCATCATCCTGTTTTTTCATCGATTAGTTTGGTCCCATATTTTTTTTAAAACACTTTGTAATAAATAATTGACGATGAAGTTGTTTGGCTGTGTAGATTGTGAAAAAGCGAAAAATGAAGAATGCTATTTTATTTCATTTGGTATATATATTTATATATATAAAAAAAAAAACATTGTGAACATTGAGGTCCGAATTTGGACCATCATCAGAACTGTGATTTAGTCATTATGATAATAAATTGTATGTAACCCATTCAACTATTTTATTTCAAGTTATTAACAAAAATATTTTATAAATAGATGAATTTGAATCCTGCTGAATCAGGAATTGCAACTAGCATTCAGGTCTATATAAATTTGAATAATGATGGTCCAAACCTGGATCAAAACGTTAGCAGTGGTTTATATCTACATAAATATATATACTGGTATATATATATCGTTTGTGATTAGTTTTGAAACTTACAAGACCATTTAGAATATTTGATAATTTTACATAGAATATTTAATTATTTTTAACATTTTTCAAGTTGATGTTTTATGTTTGCCTAAACTAGCTGTGCAGCTCTTCAGCTGGCTATTTATTTGGTCCCCACTTGATATGAAATATCATCTGATGATTGCAATTCTTTTTACATACTTGTTGATTAGCGATTACATATTAATTTTATTCTAGCAATAGTAAGCAAGCATAATTTCTAAAGGTGTATTGTTAACAGCTTTGTTGTTACTGAGTACTCAGATAAAAGAGAGAGAACCAAAGAGAAGGGAGAGAAGAGAGCAGCCATTCAATTGAATTTTGATTTAGTCTCCCTCATTGAGGCGCATGCTTTTTGAAATCCCGGCTAAAAATAAAACCGTATTGACATTGCATACATCACAACGCATCCCCAGGGATTAAATCTATAATAGCTGTTGATAAAACAATCGGACTTTGGTGTAAAGATTAAAAACATATCCGATCGAAATTGAATTTTAAAAAAATGGCATTTAATATAGAATAAAAAGAAATGTAGAGTTCGATAATAACACTGTAGAAAACAAATATCTATTAGAGATTTGAGCTGAAAATATGCAGCATATAATCGTTTTCCCTTCAAAATGTTTCGACTAATAGTATCTAGAATCAAATATTTTTATTTTTATTTTTATTTATTTAAATTTCATCTTTTACATTCAAAAATTAAATTCATTGTATGAATTTATAGAATTAAAAGTATTAGATGTAAAGAGAATAGTGGAGAATGAATTGAAATTGAAAAAATCTGGTGTGCTAAACGCACATCACACAACTTTCTCTTACCTAAGATCGCTCCGAGGTAATTAATGCCATTTTAATACCAATTTAATCGATTTCGTTAGAATAGTTTAAGAACTTCTGTCCTTTACAATGGCAAATGACTAAATCAGTAAAATGAGACCCATACAATTTTTGGCCGTATATGGGTTAATACATTTCAAATATTTTCTAATAAGTAATTGATTGAATTTTAATCAAAATCACTAGAGCGAATTTTAAGAAAATCGAAAAAAACTAAAAAGTACATCAGTAAAGTACTATTATAACTCTTTAGCCGATTTTATTGAAAAGCTTCGAGGTATATCTCATAGATAGATAAGAGAAAGTAAAAATTGGTATAATAACCTTTAAATTAAAAGTTATGTGCGCTTTTCAAACTAGATAGCGGGTAACAACAAGAAAGTATCGAGCGCGTATAATCCCGTGTAGTGGTTGGGTGAGACTCTTGATGGGGTAAACTTGTATTTAAGAAAGGGTTAAGATTCTGAAAATACCCAACTGTAATATGAAAAATTTTTAAATAAGTATTCATTTTTTTTATATCTTTATATATTAATTATGGACTTAAAAAATTTTAGGAACCTCCCTTATTTCTAGATCGTGTCACAGTCTGAATTTTTTTGGATATTATTCTAAGAATTATCTTTTTATTCTAATTAATTTTATTACTCAAAAAAATATTTCCTTAATCATCAAATTGATATCTTCGTGGAAAGAATTTTAAATATTCTTTCGATATATCATTTTTTTTTTAGAATGTTCGTCGGAGGAAGGAAATATTAATAGATGATTCTCCAACCTGTTGACTCTATTCCATAATCCTCCGATGCAATTATTTCCCCCCACCAAGGACCAAAGCTCGGGCTTTTCTCATTTCATTATTAACGAGAGATGGAAAAACTTGTCTTCATATATCGGGAGAGGTACTTGGAAACTGCGAAGGCTAATAAGTTTCCATCGGTTACAAAAAAAAAAAATAATAAATTGCATTTAGTCTGTTAGGTTGTTTTGTTTTCATGCAAATTTAATTAAAATAATTACAAAGGAAATTTTAAACCCATTAGAATTGTAATTGGTAATATAATATAATTTTTATTTTGTCTGCTAAATCTCAATAAATGAGATAAAGATTTACTCTTAAATAAAGTTGGTTCGAATAAAATTATTTATTCTTTTCTTTTTTAAATTGGAATATATTCTCTAATCCTCAAAAAAAAAAAAAAAAAACTTTTTTCTTTCCTTGCCGGTAATTAAGGTTGGGATAGATATGACAGAGGAGGCGATTAGCCGAGGGGATAAAACAACTAAGCTTTTAATCCTTAATTGAAGTCAGCTCAGTTTCAAATCCACCTCATGGCAAAAATTTATCCAACTATTTATTAATGATGTTTCCTCCTAGGAAAGGAAACGGAAACCCAGCCCAGGATTATTCCCAAGAAAGTTACTCTTTAGAGACGTGTCAGTCCCTAATACAAATGAATGAAGAAAAGAGAGTTGCGAAAACCTGAAGGTGAGAGGGCTGGGGAATAACTGGCTTAAAAGGAGAAGAAGAAATGCCAGTCTTAGTTTGAGAAACTCATTTTAATAATGCCTTACAAGGTATATGGTCTTGGGTGTCTTTTAATAAGAACGACTCTAAAATCTCCAATATATTTATTTTCAGACTTTCTCTTCATTCGCTTTTCTTTTTTTTTTATTCCATTCCTATAAGCCGTATCTATAATATTATCCTCCCTTATGAGTCACGGTTCCAGCTAACATTATTGTGTTAGGATTCCGTCCATTTAGATTTCATGTTCTGCACATCTTTATCTATTGAAGTTAATAATACGTATATAAATATATATTTAGTTTTTGTTTTATATAGAGAATTATTTTTTTCAAGAATAATAAATAGGATAGGATTTCAAAATTATAAATAGTTTTAATAATGCACGGATTTTCTTGACGCCATAAATTTTACTTTAGGACTTGCTATTTTAAATAAAGTTCTATTGGCTAATTTAACATGATTTAATTTTTTTACAAACGCACTTGTTGCAAGTTTTATTATAATACGAGTATGTTCCTAACTCACCCAGTTTTACATCGTGTTAATTAATGAATAATTTTGTTTTCAGTATATATTTATTTATTTTGTTCTGTTAGAAACTGTTAATGATAGGTTTTCTCATTTTCCCATGGGATAGATAAATTCTTTCACGTTTGATTGCTGGAAGATAGGTAACCCATTTGACCAATTCATTATTGAATTTTTGATTAATAGCTACTATAGGGTAGACCACGTATACGCATTTGTTAAATTTTCCTAAAAATTAACAACTACTAATATATGTACTACTAATAGTATGTATGTATGTGTCAAAGCCTATGGAGAAATTTGGCAAAAAATTTATTAATTAGTACGCCATTTGGGTTGCCTATCTTCCATCAACCAAAAGGAACTAAACCCCTGGTAGTAAATTCATATATAAAACGTTTTAAGGACTTAAGAAGAAAATCTCAAAAATCTCTTTATATTTTTATAAGCAGGAAAAATAAAAATATAAAATAGAAATTCCTTGAATTAATCCGGACAAGCATCCTCAGATATAGGATTTACTTTATTTTAAGTGGTAGAAAAAATAAATAATTTATTAATTAATGGTAAATAATTTATTCAGCAATTTCTATTTATAATCCACATCTTGCATACCATTTTTTGATAACGTCTACCGATATATACCTTACCAGTATTTATATTTTATTAAAAGAATGAATAACAAAAAAAAAAAGCAAAAGAGGTTTTAAATTCGGGAACTTTATTAATTAAATTGAATCTCTCATTTAAATAATTCCCATATTTGTAGAGAGAGAATTTCCATTAAAAATTTTTTATGAAATGATCCTATCTATGCAATTGCAACGTAGTTTAGGAGTGAATTATTTAAATCTAGTTAAACTTTTTGAAATTTTCCAGCTCATAAGAGGCGTCCCAAGCCATTTACTCGTATAATAATATCACCCCTCCTCTTCCGACTACTCTCACTTTGCTGATTTTTTATTTCTTATACAAATAACAGCCCTTTTTATATTTAATTACCTTGAGTTGAAAAAAAAATCAAATATAAACACCCTCACCCTCCTTTACTTTGTTCAACCATGCATGAAATACGATATAAAAAAATGAAATAAATTTCATTTTAATGTTTAATTGAAAAAAAAAAAAAAACAAATTTTTCCCTAACTAAATATTTAACAATTATCATCATTATTATTATTATATGAATGTATGTTAGGTGTGTTTTTATTACTAACTTATACATAATAGCCACCCAGTCCCACCCCATTAGCCTCTCATCCCTATCAACAAGTGGTTCGGGAAGCTGCGAGGCAGAAAATTGGCGTCTCGTTATATACAATAAAATATTGCTATATAAAAGTTGTATAATAATATTAATAAATTCAACTTTATATCAATTTTAACAAGAAGTCAAAGTATTAAAAAAAAAGCTGGCTTCTAGTAGCAAGATTCAAGATATTCTGTTCTTTTGAAGTAGCCTAAGTTATATATAAAAACTCTTTTTGCAAAATTTATCTTTCTATGAAAAAGACATTATATTCTAGGGATATTCTTATCAGGCACCCTGCCTTGTTAAAATAATGCTTTTTTATTAAAAAAAAAAAAAAAAAGCAAGAGGAAATGCTTTGAAAAAAGACAGAAAAAATAACAAGCACATAAATTAGTAAAGTATTCTCATAAAAAATATTATACGCGATATTTTCATTCATTTTGTTTTCTGATAAAGAAAAAGGGAATAAAATAATAATATTTTAAATAATATTTAATTAAATATTTAGTTTAAAAAAAAAGGAAATGAAAATTAATATTATCTTTTATACCTTTTAAATATTCATTTAGCGCAGAGTTTCTCAATCTTTTTTCATTCGCGCCCTCTTTTTTTAATGATAATTTGTGCCTTCCTCCCCTTACTCTATTAAAATAAATGGAAAAATATTTGATTTTAAATAATTTTAAAAAAATTAGATATTCATTTAAAATTAGAGTTCTTTCTACTAAAATGTACTGTCCGGACAAATATTAAATTTTAATAATGAAGTCAAAGATCGGAGATTATATTCAACTGTCGTCCAGAAGCACTTATAATTTTGATTTGTAAAAAAATAGTCCTATTTAGATGAATTATGACTTTAAATAGAGTGTGTGTGTGTGTGTGTGTGTGTGTGTGTGTGTGTGTGTGTGTGTGTGTGTGTGTGTGTGTGTGTGTGTGTGTGTGTAACGTCTCTCTTCAACTTGGAAAAATTCTACTTCATTTATGAATTTTTTCTAAAATTTATTAGTTATTCTCGCGCCTGTCAATAGCATGGTCCAAGCTTTCCCCCACACAAACCTCCGCTTTCTTTTTAAAATGTAAGTTAACATGCGATGCATAAATTTCTTCGATTTCGATTGTTGGAAGATAGGCAAAAGTTCAGCTCATTAGTGGATTTTTCGATTAACCACTTAATCAATTAACTCTACCACCACGCATGCTTAGTTGTTAATATCTTTGGAGAACAACAACTTCTTGTAGGGCTCTGGAGCAATTAATCTAAAAATCTTTTAGTGAGTTAGCCATTTGGCTATCTTCCATCAATCAAAAACGAATTAATGCACCCTTTAATATATGTATAAATGCGCAATACAAAATTGAATAATTTATCCAAGGAGGCGACACCATTTAAAATTTGGATAGTAAATTTTTGATAGTGTCAACTACTTAAAAAAATATTATATATAACTTCTTACCCCCTCAATCTACATTGATAAGATGCATAAAACTTTTAATATACGGTTTATATCACTCAACAACGAATTTGCTTAACATAGATAAGATTTGAATATGAAATATGAAACATTTTGGGGACTCTGACGCCATAAATCACTCTTTTTTAAGAGAGATTAGTTTATTTAAGTTATCGGTCCGCATATCAAATTATTGTTATTATAAAACCAACAAAAAAGCCATATTATTTATAATTCCTTTATCTTGCTCCTTATTTCTAATTTGGGGCTTTCTAACTAAAAGTAAGGCTCCCTAAGGAATAAAAGAGCGATGAGGTGTGTTAGTGGGTGGGAAAGCGGAAGGTGAAAGGAGACGAACAGCCGAAGGAAAAGTTTTACTTGCTCTTTGATGCCTGGAACACCTAAAAACTTTATTTATATGACCCTAAACCTAAAAAAAAAATTTGAACATAAAAACAATAGAATTATCTAAAATATAATAGCAATTTAAATGGAATTTTTTATTTTTATAAATAATAATAGAATTTGTAATGATTTTATATAAATATATTTTTGTCTAGAAAATGGTATTTTAGTTATAATAAATATATGTACCGTTTCAATGAATTTAGATGCCAAAAAGACTCAAAAAAATGCAACAATGCTCTCTTCTTTCAAAAGCATTTAATGAAGCCCTATCACTTGGTGCAAAGCTAGAGCTTCATGCACCAAAGGTCTGTCGTTCGTTTCCCCACCTGAGCGACAAAATTTATTTAAATTATTTAAATGCTATCCTACTGGCTGACTTCCTCTCTTTTCACATATCTCTGACCTATGGACAGCCTATTTCATCGTGAAGGTTTATTTAAATTATATTGGCTACCAATTAATTTAAATAAATAAGGACGGAGTCTAAATGGCCTCAGATGCCGAAAAAGACTTTAAAAAAATGAAGCAATCAATTCATGTGGCTGATGAAGGAGAGTTGGAAATATCCACAACACCTGCGAATAAATAATCTTTTGCCAAAAATTTAGCCTTTTATTTGATCTTCATAAATTTTTATTTGGCATCCCTCATCTTCACATTTAAATACCAACATAATAACAAGTCAAAAAAAAGAAGATACATTTAGTATTTTTTTTCTTTTTTTATTTATCTGTATATGTAAATTAGATTCGTGTCGCTCTTAAAGAGAAAAATTCCGCTATTTTTAAGAAAGTGTTATTTTGGCTTGTTTCTCTGGGAGGCTGTTGAAAAAAGCTGGATAACGCAATACCGATAAACTCCCTCCGAGCCTTGAATGCTCTTTTTTTCCTCTCTCCCCATAGCGTCCATTTTGCCGTTCCTCAAGTGACTCGCGCAGAATTTCTGCTGGGAAAACAGGCAATGTGCTTTGGCCATTGTGTTCTTTTATACGATTATATCGCCAAAAGAGAAAGAGCGAATACTGACAAGGATGGCTGCCTTTATTCATCGATCCTCTCTTTCTCTCCAACCCCATTTCTCGTTTTTCTCTTCTCTTCATCTCATAGAAATTCAAACCCTTCAAAAAGGAAATAAAATTGATCCAGACATCATCAAAACTCCTTATTTATTATTTATACAATGAATTAACAAAATGAGCTCGTATTCAGAAAACTAGTAACATTAGAAAAATGTTCAAACATTTAAAGACCTTGATGAAGTTGTGCACAAAAGAAAATGACTTTTCTTTCTTAAATTGGCCTCCTGATGATTATATTCTTTAGATATATACTTATTGGAAACCACATCGAACCACAATCCAATGATTAATTTGTCATCCACTTAAGCTTAGTTTTAATTGATCTTATAATTTTTCTTGGATTTTTCACTATTTTTTTTTTTTTGGAATATATGAATTAAAATTTTTATTTAAAATTGACGAAATCCCCAAGCTGTTTATGCCAAGGAGATACAAATATCAAACCCACTTTCTGGATGTGGACATCTATCAAACCCACTTTGAATTATTTTATTTTCTATCTTTAATTCCTCATCTTAAATATTATTTCCACTTGGGCCCTTTCATCTAACCATCTATGGTAAGGAGAGGAAAGACCCTTTTATTATTGAGGTCAACCTTATTCCACCTTTCGAAAAGGGGAACTCTTTCTTCAGAGGTGGACTCATTGTTCTCTCAAATTATCTTATTCATGGGCGTACCCTAAGAGTAATTGGGAGTGGGGAGATAGACTCAGTACTTTGTGACAAAGTTGGCAGATTTTGTTCGGTGGGAGAATAAAGCCTATTTTACAACAAAAAAGTTCAAAGAAAAAATTGTTGCTAAAAATAGAAGACATTTTTTGGCATTAATCCTGGATTAAAGCATCATCAGGACTTGCGTTGTTTTACATTTATTTACTCCTCTATCACCCTACAAAAAATATTATTAATAAATAATAATAATACGTTTCGGCCACTATTTCTACAGCCGTCATCAGGTAGATGCATTCACTTTGGTTAGTAAACACGTTACTAAAATAAACCGCGATTAATGCCAAAAAATTATTTTATTTATAATAACAAAAATCTGAAAAGTGCAATTACCTAAAAAAATTGTAGTTACCAAAATTTCTTGGCATTATTGACCACCTACCACTAGTTGATAAATTTTGTCCATGATGGTCAATATAAAAAATAATTCATATAAAACTTTTTAATTTTTTTACCTCTGGTATTCCACGTTTTTATTAACTCAATACTCATTTTCTTTTCAACATGTATTGCAATGATATAAAAAGAGAAAAGAAAAAGAAAAAGAAAAAAAAAAAAAAAAAACAATCCAAGTAAATGAAGCATACTCAAACAAGTCCATTTAGGAGTCAAGCAAGAAACGCAGAAAACGTGAGCTTCTTAAACTCACGCACTCCCACCCAAAAATAAATAAATAAATAAAAAAAAAAATACTTCTCGGAGACCAAATAGATGCGTCGCGTGTTTTATGGCATTCCTTGGAACAAACAATCCATCGCCGCCATGACTCCCAAAGAATAGCTTTTAATTTACTTTATTTTTGATCTTGATAAATTTTATAAACCTGAATGAAAGAGTGTGAGAGTATCTCATGATCAAACAACCTTTTTTTTTACACCAGTAGTTAAAAAATATCTACTATAGAGAATAAGTAATGTTCATAAACGAATTCCTTCTTGCCTAATAAAAACACTTGATACAATTACAATCTTGTACTATGGAATGTACAATATAAACTCCCATGTTATTTTCTTGCGAACAAGAATTGGAACAGGAATTCCAGACATTAAAGAGCTTCTTTTTTATATTCATAGAAATTCTATAGAAGTAATAAAGACCGTGTTCATATTTTTTTTATTCATTTATTATTTAAAATCATATTCAATATTAACAAATTATTGATCTAATCAATTATAAAATCTGAGATTTCATTCCGCATTTATACAAAGTGGACAATACAAGTCACAACCCTGGATAAAAGTCAACAAAGTTTGAATTTTTC
Source organism: Anisolabis maritima (assembly GCA_010014785.2). Classification (NCBI taxonomy): domain Eukaryota; kingdom Metazoa; phylum Arthropoda; class Insecta; order Dermaptera; family Anisolabididae; genus Anisolabis; species Anisolabis maritima. The sequence continues at coordinate 9,498 of JAAAKE020087333.1, read as the reverse complement.
ATTTGAACTTTTTGCTGCTAATAACTTTTTCTATTAAGAAAATCTTTATAATACATTTTAATAAATTTTCTTAAAAAACGGGCAAATATTTTTCTCCTTGCCTTTTTTTTTAATAATTCGATCATTTTTGGAATTGCTGGAATCTTATCCTTATTTTAAAACTGTAAAATACTCTCCTCTTCATTTCAGACCAATGATAAGGACCTTTCCCTCCGCTTTTTTGTCTATAAATGAAGGGTTAAGCAACTCCCCTTTCCCTGCCTTTCTTCATATCTCTAGAATCCGAAAATTGCTCCAATATAGTTTAAAATTATAGAGTATTTATTTTTCTTTATATATAATTTATTATTATTATTATTATTATTATTTGTTTATTTTTTTTGACTTGAAAGCATAAGGTTCAACGGACCTATAATTACCAATCACATGCAGTCAGGAAGAACAGGAGTAAGAGAGAGTGAGGACTTTAAAAATGCTTGTTGAATTTGAAAGATTCGAGATTGTAAGTTTTAAAGAAGATAATAGCGGAGAGGCTGTTCCAAGGACATGGGAATAAAGGATGACTGGAATTGACTAATTATTATTGATATATCATTATTTCAGGGAGCTAATTTATTCCTAATAGAAAGAGAACAATTCCAATTACATATTTAGAACAATTCCAATTATATACTTAATTCAGACAAATATGTTCCCCTATAAGTTGTGAATTCAGGTAACAATTTAGGGCTGCACGGCTGATCCATTTTGGAAAAGGGCAAGGAGCGAATTTCTCTCTCTGTGTGATGTATTTTACATTTTATTAGAAAGGTTTCTGTGTTTTTTTTTTTAAGGAGGGGGGGTTCAGATTACCTCCCTTCCCATGGATCCTTGTCTGGTCACTATTAATATTCCAATATATATATATATATATAGAGAGAGAGAGAGAGAGAGAGAGAGATAGTGAGAGTCCCAACCCGTTGCTGAAATGTTAAAGGTATTGACATTGTTAATATTGATAACTTTTAAAGCCCTATCGGTTCCCAGACAGTCTGATGAAAATTTATTTAAAACTTTTAGATACCAGTTGATATAAATAAATATACCTGGATAGCTGTAACGTAAATAATATTATATATACCATTTAAAGTTTATATGGCCTCAATTGTCAAAAAAAAAAATACCTATATAGAATAATATTGAAGGGACAGTGGACTGATTTTTTAAAACAGAGAATGAGATAGGGGGTTGTAAAATTTTTTGAAATTGCCTCATTCCTCCTCCCGCCCATACCAGGGCCTTTCTTCCTTAACTTTTGTCACGAGACCCTTTCAGCCTTTTTCACGCGAGACTCGTTTGTCACAGTTGCTTGATTGGCTGTTCCGACAAGCATAATTAGATTTTTAAAATCATTTTCTCTATTTCTTGAACTTATTTTCAAGTGTTATGATTGATTAATTTGTTCTCACAACCGGGATTACTTTTTCATATCAACACTTTATTTTTCTTTTTTAGTCTAAACGATTGAAATTTTATACCATCTACACTATGTACTATATTCAAATGGAAGTAATTCGTGAGTTAAAAGCATAGAGGGTCTTGGGTGAGTCACAAAATGATATTTGCATATCAGTCGATTGACCCGACTGAATTGGTTGACACATCTAGGTCAATTGTACTTTCCCCTTCCATTAAATACATTACGTTTGGATGCTTAAGGGTTGTATCACGCTATTTCGGGGAAGCTATCTGATTACTTATTATGAGAATTAACACTTCAATTCTCTAAGTGGGGAACTATTATAATCGTTCTTTTCCGCAGAGGGTAGGCTTTCAGAAATCCATACTATAATATATGGACGAAATCACAAAAATAATATTATTATTCCACAAGAAAACAAGGAAGATTAAAAAAAAAAATTATTTATGAAAAGGTGGATATTTTCTATTTATTTAGGGCTAGAACAGTGGTTCCCAACCTTTTTGGCATCAGTACCGGTAACTTTTAAGCAAGTGGTTTGCTTTCGAGTCGCTAAAAGTTTTTTTGAAAAAAATAAGATCAATACTTTATACGAAAGTGAATGGTTTCTTAGATCAATTTTTTAGGGGTCTTTGCACAACAAGGAGGCAAGTGCAAATTGTTCATATTTTAATTCAATCAATAACTGATTGTAATAAAATTAATTAATTCATAGATTTGTAAATCTATATTTTTTGTTATTATTTTATTCATTAGTCACGTATCGATAGTTTGGCGTTCAAGTATCGATACCGATACCAGGGGTTAGGAAGCGCTGTTTTAGATGAATCCTGTAAATTCCTATTAATATTAGTTTTTATACATCATACCAGGTATAAATGATGTTTTGTTTGACTTTAAAAGATTATTTCCTTAAAAAACTAACAAATTTCTTAATATGTAAAATCTGTGAAATTTACTACTTTTAATTTTTAATTGACTTTCGTATCATTCTCTTAAGGCCAACAAAACACCGCTTGTCTCCTACCCTCTTTTACCTATAATAACTTTATAGGCTTAAAATTATTAAGCATCTACCCTGTAGTCAAGGCTTAAACTTTAATAGGATGATTCCTTTGAGAGAAACAACCATCACTCCTTTTAAAAAATTTATTTTTCCTTTTAATTCCGCTGCGCACTAAAATCTTAATTTTTAAATATTCAGAGTTAATTAATTAATTAATTAATCTTTGAACAGGGTGTGAAATCGAAAAGCGATCCAAGAGAGCAAATCTTTTAATGCTGTTGAAATATTAATTGCAATCTCTCTCTCTCTCTCTCTCTTTCTCTGATGTTGAGTGAACTTATTGCCAATAATGGGATCTAATGTACCAATAAATCTCAAATGCATTTTTGATGAGAATTGCTTGACCACAGAAGAAGGACAATCATTTTCATTTTTAAATATTAATAAACAGCGAAACAAACTGTAGTTCATTATCTCTTATTTTTTATACCACAGTAATAAATTATAATTTGAGAATATTAATTAACATTATAATGAAAATTTGTTATATTATATATAATCAATTTTCTGGAAATTTATTTTCAGCAATATTTCCAGAAGTTTAATTAATAAAAAATTATTTCATCCTAAATGTGGCTTGGTGTATTTTCCTTTAATTAGGAGAGCTTATTAAAAAACGGAAAATAAGAATAATATAATTAATTTGAAGTGTGACGATTTTGTGACGTCATTGAAGACTAACCAGCAAAAACAATCAACAACATTTCTAGACTACTGATTGGCTGGAAGCTAAGCTCTTTTTCTATATATTCCCAAGCCAATCCCCCTTAGAGGTGTGAGTTAGATAGATTTCAATTATTTTATCAGTCAAAGAAATGAATGTAAAATGACAAAATATTTAAAAAAATTATTATTTGAAAATATATCTTAACCCGGTTTATTCCTTATCCTTAATCAATTCACGTTCATTTTTACTTATATAAAAACCGAATAAAAGAGTAATAACCTAGAAATAGATTAAATAAAAATCTATAATATATGATTATAGTATGTATGCATTTTTGACAAACTGTTTACTAT
>JAAAKE020087322.1:0-21712 GCA_010014785.2 Anisolabis maritima | reverse complement strand
TTATAAAAAATTTAAATAATAAAAACACATTTGCCCCCTTCTCTTGCTGCAGAGGTAAAGCACTTGTTTCATGATCATAGTTTGCTTCCCGACCTGAGCAAAATAAATTTAAAAAAAAAAAAAATTATTTAAATTATAAATTGGTTAATTTAAATAAATATTGACTAAATCGATAGGCTCCGATTAGATACCGGAAAAGAGGAATAAAATTAAAAACTAATATTTTAATTACTTTTTTCCGCGTTTATTTCATCATGTTATTTTCTTTCTAGGTTTGCCTCTTTCCGAATAGGCTCTGACACATCGATTCTTCTCTCTTTTGGTTAATACTGAAAATATATTTGAAAATTTGTTATTTATTTCTATGTGGGTTTGAACGAGATAATTTTCTCTGCAGGTTCTCATTATTCTAAGATGTAGGGAAGCCGCCACATCCTCTTTTTGATTTATATTCTCTGATGAGAAATTATTATTAATGGATTTGCAAAATTTTATTTAAAAAAAAAATATATCTTTTATTTTTATTATAAATTTACTCTCTTTTCTGGCCGACTAACCATCAACTCATAATGAAATAATAAAAATATGTTTTTTATATAAATCGTGAAATATTTCCATTTAATGATTCGTAATACGTGTTAATACATGGTTGTTGGGATTAATAATAATTATTTAAGAAGTATCTTATTATTTTGAGGAGGTCGTTGGCGTGTGGCCAGAACGATTGAGAGGTTCCTCCCTTGCCACCTTACGAGGGATGATACTCCCCCGGGCCGGGCCAGTGACCTCTCGCCCTATCCAGCATCCAGCATCCAGGATCCAGGGCGCTGGGCGCCTCGACGACGCTCCAGGTGGCGCCTGGCGCCTGCCAAAACCCAACAACCCTCACAAAAAAAAAGAGAAAATAGTATTGTCGAACTCAAAGTTAACTGGAACGGCTTTTGGGTGGATAAGGGAAATAAATTATACAAAACGGAATTAATCATTGTTTTGGTATAAAAATTCCTCTTAACCGCATTTTATTTAAAACGGTTTTATATCTCAACATGGACTCATCTCACTCACAATCAATTATATAATTATATCACAATATTTACATAATTATAGTTGCATCCCATCCATGTGTTTTATAATATATGGATGATTTTTTTTTTCTATTTATAGTCAATTTGGCTGCTAAGGCCATTAGATCACATTGTATATTATTAAAAAAAATCAGTATCGATGACTATCGGTTGGCGTTCAATTTTATTTTGTTTAAAAAAAAATTAGAGAATTTTTCCTGGAATCTACTCTTAAAGCAATAAAATAACTAATAAAGAAGATTTAATATTATAACTTAGTTTTTTGTCTTTTTTTCAGCATTTGAGGCCTCCATCCTTATTTATTTATATTAATTAGTAGCTAATATAATATCAATAAATTTTTGTCGCTTAGAACGGGAAGCGAAGCAGTGACCTTTGGTATGTGAGGCGAGCTCTACCTCTGCATCAAGGAATGTCATTTGTACACAGTTGCAACGATAATTATTAACAACAATTAACCTCAAATTGATTATATCTGAAATTTTTCATTAATTAAAATTTGAATGAATCGTGAGTTATTGCGTAATAAAATATATTTCATCGGTCCTTATAAGAACTAACTATAATAGAAACTAAAAAAAAAATCATAATATTTAATATCGCAGACATGAATTTTCCAAAAAGCTACTGAATATAAAAGTAAAAATCACTAAAACAATCTCTACGCTTCTAAATTACTTGCTAAAATGGTAATAATGGTATTATGGCTCACTCACAAGCTCTCCTATTTTATATCTTTTTTTCATGGCTCACCTGAAATTACTTTCCAAGCAGTTTAGAGCTTCTCTGTACTATATTATAATAAAAACTTAATTATCACATTTCAATAAAAAGGAGGATTTATTAATTTGTAAATATTTATTTTACAATTAATGCACAAGAAAGGGTGATTTAGTTTTTTTGTTAGTACTTTAAATTCAATACTACCAACGATTTGTTTATTTATTTATATAATGGCTCCCCTGCCAAGTGTCTGCCAACCAAAACAAAAACCTTTTATTATTGCTTTTAAATAATAAGTACAACACAATTCATTAATATTAATACAGAAAAATAGAAAATTATTATTATTCTATTATAATATCAATAAATGATAAAAAATTTATTTGCCATTTTTTCACGCTTTTTTTCTAAAGCATAGCTGCGTTCTGATTTCCTGAGAGACGGGAAGAGTCATTTCCTCCACTAGTAATAAAGAATATAGAAATGTGGGGAAGTGTTGTGGAGCTTTAAAAGAAGCGTCATCTTTTGCCTTAATAGTTTTAAACTGGGATCATATTTCTGGAATATCGAGACCGGCCTGACTATCGTATTATATGTTTTATAGTCTGACCACTCCAAAAAGTAATTTCTATTTTCTCATACCTATATATGTATATATATAATGAGCAAAAAATCATACTCGCGATATCAAAGGAAATACACGTTTTAAAGTCCCCTGAGTGCAAAAGAAATGGGTCTCGCAAAAATAGTCTGTCTGTATGCGTGACTGTGAGCGAAATGAGAATAGGGAAATGTCAATAAATAATGATCAAAAAAAAAAAAATAAAAAAAACATCCAATGGGGATTGTTATACCTCTGACCTTATGAACCTTTCTATACCTACACAATTTCTATATTTTCACATTATTTTTTTTTAATAAAAAATGAAAAACAAATACTGAATTCAAAATTAATCTATTCAAATTATAGACAGATTAAAATTAATTAAATATTTAATTAAAAATAAATCTCTACTAATTAAATTACGTAAATTGTCAACAATAAAAATGCATTTGGAAATTTATTTATTTATTTTATAAAATAAATTCTAATAATATCAAATATATATTAAAAATCAGATTACACAATTCTCCTAAGCAATTTAGCAAGTAGCGTAAATATTCATTGGGACCTGAGATGCTTAAGCAAAAAGAAAACGTTCACGTTTAAAATATTTATTTTCATTAAATTCATTAACAACCAATTTATCATATCATGAATTACATTGGCTATTTCATTTATAATTAAATTCGTTAACTTTTACTTTATCTATATGAAATATATAGTAGTAGGTATTGTGATAGCAAAAAAATTCAATGTTGATATTTTAATGTTTAAAATATGTTCTGGAAAATTGTGTCTCTGCGGATCGATCAAAAAAAAAAAAAAATTCTTTGAAGTTCAAATTTAATAATACTTGAAGAATTTTTTTTATTTTTTATCATTTTCTTAAAAAAGTCCTTAACGATTTTTAATTAAAAGTATGTATGCAAAGGTAGAGGTCTCGCCTCTCATACCAAAGGTCAGTGTATCTCTTCCCGTTCTAAGCGACAAAAATTTATATTATATTGGTAATCAATTAATATAAATAAATAAGGACGCAGTCTAAATGGTCTCCGAAGAAGCCTTTAAAAAAATTAAAATTATATATATATATCCAATTGAGCTCGAAAAGTTTCAATACTTTTAAATTGCTAAAATGGTATTTTTTCTTATTATTAAGAAAAGAAAAAAAAAAAATCAAAAAGCGTTTCAGGAGCAACTCACACCCTTCCTCAAGACTAAAAAATGTTATAACGATTTTTGGTCGATGGCTAAAGAGTGGTGCAAATTCCTACTTTTTGTTTTTGCTTTCGTTCTTGGGGAGGTAGTGATATGGCTTTAATTCAATTTCTTTTAATTTATACTTTTATTTGGCTGCAGAGGCCATTGAGAGTTTACAATATGTATATATGTGTAGTTGTAAATTATCAAATATCAATGGCTTCCGGAGGGCGGAGGTTTGATTCAATTTTCCTCCTTTTGCTCAATATATTAGCAAATTATTGTTAAAAAAAAAATTCCTCGAGACCACTTGATTTTAATCTTTTCAAAAACTTTTCGTTACATTATATATTCAAATAAAAATTGAGGTAATTATCCTTGATTGAATTATTAGAATAAAAAGAAAGATTCACTCTACCTGAAGCTACCTTGATAAATCTCTCTCTCTCTCTCATTTAATTCACTTAATTCATTAGCAGCACAGCCATTTATATTGAACAAAACGAAGAAAATGCTTTGAATTGAATTGAAGCGCCGGAAGTCATTGAAATTTGATTATTTACAACTACACATATATACATATTGTAAACTCTCAATGATCTCTGCAGCCCCAAAAAGTATAAATTAAAAAAAATTGTATCAAAATTTAATTCATTTACCTTAAAATAGTCCCCCATCAAAATAGATGGGCCTTAGAAAAGACAACAATCACTCCTTAATACTTATATAATAAATTTGATATAATTAATGAATGAAAATAAAACTGCTCTGGGATAGGGCAATTTTGGAGATGATTATCGGACTTTTATTATTCATTCCTCGACGTTTTGCACTTGAGTATATTTAGAAAGTATTTTCAATAACTCATTCAAAGACAAATAGCTTACCTTTTACAATATATTTATACAAGCAAACTTGAGCACATCGATTTCTATTATTTAAGATAAAACAATTTTGCGAGATGAGTTTGTGTCTTTCAAACCCCTCTCAGACGATAAGATTTCTATTATGACAAAACTGGAAAATTTTATTTATTTTAATACTGAAGAAAGCCATACAATCCCCTTTCGTCCGAAACGTTGATTAGTAGGGGGGAATAATAAAAGCCCGATGCTCGTCTCCGAAGATTTAAATAAAATTATTTAAGAAGTCAAATATAGTATTCTAACACGAATTTAAAGAAATTCCATGAATGTTTAAAATATTAATACTAATAATATTAAAGTAATTAAATTTTTCACATCGCTTCAATAGTTTCTGAGATTCCATCAGGAACAAAAAATCTTTACTAAGAATCTGTAAATTTATTTATTTCATCTTAAGGTAATTTTTAAAATATTTTATATCAGACAAAAAAGTATAATATTTACATAATTCTTATATTCTAAGAAAGAAAGAAAAAAAGCACTAAAAAAGACATTTGCTCATGATGACGTCATAAGGGACAACTTTTTTCTCTTCGAAATCTTGTTCGCAATTTGTCCGTTTTTTTTTTCCTTTTTTTGAATTGATTAGGAAGGAAGGACGAAACGAACGAACGGCCTTTCAATTCAATATTTCTAAATCTTTCATCTCTTTGCTTTTAGTTCTTCCTTTCTCTTTCTCTCCCTTATACTATATAGGAGGCGAGAGTGGAAGAGAGGCCAATGGAGCCCCTAAAACCTCCACACCTCCGAATTATTCATGAACATGTTGGATATAACTCTAACCCAATCTTTGAATAGAGCAGGTGTGGGGATTTGTAACGGCTTGCTTGATCCATTTAGAAATTGAGTTAAAAATAGAAACGGTTCCATATTTGACAGAGAGATAGAGAGAAAGGGAATTTAGAATATTATACTTTTTATTCAAAAAAAAAAAAAAAGAAAAATTGAAGAAGGTCAATCAGATTATATATTATTAGATTGAAAAAGTCAAATTTAATCAAATTACCACGGCAAAGAGTAGAGATTTAGAAAAAAAATTTTCCTTTACCTTTTTAATTGTTTAAATAAAATTGTGCCTTAATACCACAAAATCTAACTCATTCTGTTCTGATTTCTAATTCGCTGTTTTATCTAGTGAGTGAGTATTATATTGTCTTAACGAACCAAAACCGGGATACATTGTAAAAAAAATTCGCACATGGCCTTTTGCAGCTGAGCGAAATAAAAACGAGAAATATATGAATTTTAATCAAAATCGTTAGAGAGAATTTTGAAAAAATATAAAAAAGTATATCAATAAAGTACTAGTATCCGTTGGTCGATTTTATTGAAAACCTTTGCGATGCAACCAATGAGGGGATCTAGCTTAAATATAAAATTTCACACACAGGCAGACAGACCATTTTGAAGGACCCATTTTTTAGACTCAGGTTGAGGACCACGAAACGTGCATTTCCGTTGAAATCTTGACATCGATTTTTTTTGCAATCGCAATACTTTCTCAGAATATTTCATATATATAGGTTAGAGAAAGTAAAAAAACATTTAGAAGTTAGAATTCGTAGAGAAACTTAGAAACTTATTTATTTATTTTTTTTAAATAAAAAGGCTATATTTGAATTATATTATTGTAATAAATTAGAAATTAATACATGATGTTAAAATGAGTAGAAGGAACAAATAATATATACAAGTAGAGTACCTACCCCTTTTTAATGGAGTGCGTTCATTCTTTTCAAAAAGAAATGAAAATTAATTTTTAATATTGTAGTAAGGCCGGATGATTTATAGACAAGTAGTATAATAATTTTCAATTTTTGTCAAGAAGAGGATTGAATTAAACACTATAACAAACAATAACATTAAATATAAACTATAAAAACCAAATATTGACATTGCCAATATTGATATTGGATTCGGATCCCAGCAAGTCCGATTAAAATTTTTAAATCAATTGGATACCAATCGATATAAATAAATATATCTGGAAAATTTGTATCGTAAAAAAATCCAAAATGTCGAAAAGATTCTATTAAAAAAATAAATAATACAAAACAGTAAATCAAAGAAGAAAGTCTGAATTTGTATACTTGACATCAAAAATTTTTTCTTCAGAATTTCACCTTTCAGTCCATAAAACATTGGAAAAAAAGTCTCTAAAATAATTTGGACTCCTATTAATTTTTAAGATATCATAAGTGAACTGCTTTGACTGATTTCCTTATTCATATGTTAATATATATATGTGAATGGTAACAAATGTTTATTCTGGGAATTCCGCTGAATTAAAAAAATAAAAAGATTATAAATAATCACAAACAGTCGATGATAAATGAAAAAGTACGCGGGGCCGGAGGCCCTCTTTTAAATGCCACCAAATATGTTTCCCATTGATTAATGATCGGTCTATTTATGAATGATTGGTTTGGAGGGAGGGGAGGGAGGCAAGATTAATCAGTGTTGTTTGTCAGTGGGAGTCGGAGGGTTTTAATTTTTTTTTTTAATAGGAAATAATATTTGATCAATTTTTCCTTCTGCCAAACTAAAATTCAATTCAATATCTTGTAGAGAAAATTATTAATAAAAGGATCAAATTTAGTTTCATCCCTTTTGTTAGCGATAATCGGATAAAATATAAATTTTCAAAGAATCAAATTAATCTTTTCTTTGGCTTTATCATATATCTTATTTTATTTTATATTTATTCAAATGTCATACCTTCTAAAATTTCTTATATATATATCAAATGATAATAGACATGATAGTGAGATAGAGATTGTTATAATTTTATGTATCGTCAAGAGTTTCAATTAAAAGGGCCGGCTCAAGAATAGCTGCAAATGTAATGGGCAGTAAAAATTCTAAGCTACTTTAAGAGCCGAAAAGAGCTTTAAAAAAAAGCAAGACTTTTTAGAAGACTATTTTCCAGAATTAAGGGACTTTGTTACGCTCTCTAATTATAAGGGATTAAATAATTGTGTATTAAATCACAATCATAACCGAAAATTTTTTATTACTTTTTTTTTTATTCAATTTTATCTTGACTTTGAAATATTTTTTTTTTATATTAAAAATGTGTAAATTAAATTTTTCATCCTCGATCCTTCCTTCATTTTGTTAAATTAAGGAAGAAATCTGCCAAAACGAACGATCAAAAAAAAAAAATAATAATAAATAAATTGGAATTTTAATTTAATTCCTTGTCATTATTTAATAGAAAATTGACTGTCAAAGTGTCATGAAAAAATAATCCGTTTCTAAAAAACCACGCAAAAAATTTTTTTTTGCTGTTAGTCGTTTATATTCAAAAAGTTTTAACTTGTATAATGAACTAATTGTAGGGTCAGGCGAGGGTAGGCTACCCTGTCTCAACTCTACCAATCTAAGCAATGCTATTCATTGCTGGTTCTTTTTCTGATATCATAAAGAGATCTATGGAATTAGTATCATAAACCTCCTCACGAAGTTTCTCTGCTTACTGAAAAAATGCCACCAAAATCATCACCCTTCAGTAAAATCCTATAAAAGTTAATCCCCTCAGTTCTTGGAATTGAAAACCGTAAAATATCTCAAAAAAACGTCCTCACCCCATCGCCAAGTGGTTAGAGGTATTGACATAGTCAATATTGATAAAGCCAAGAGTTTGGGTCATAATCAGTCCGACAAAATTTATTTAAATCATTTGAATACCAATATGCCTGGATAATTTGTATCGTAATTAATATTATAAAATTATTTATAGTGTTTTTTTTTTAGTCCCAAGACGCCAAAAATGCAAACCGTTCGATTCTATGAAGATTTCGGAGTTATTAAAAATTAATTCCGTCTCAGGAAGATAGAATTTCAGGATGCAATTAAAATGCACATATTCCATCTTTCTAAATATAAATATAAAAATAATATAGAAGAATATATCAGAGTGAGAGTATATTTGGCGATTATATAATATATAGACAGATTATGTGATTAATTAATCATATAGATTTCACTGTTTGTATTGCTCTCGATAATAGAATGAATTTAGATTTTAGAAATATGCATATCACCAGTTCCATTGTTTATATTGAACTTTTGGTTCAAATTCATCCATAGAAACAAACAAAATTTTATAGTCTAAAATTATCGAATAGAGAGTTTAGGATTCAATGTTTACGTATGTTGACCAACAGATCTCCGAATTGTAAATTATTTAGTCAACTATTTGTGTTTTGTATCATTTAAATAGTCAATAAAGCCATTTATCGTACTTTAATAGCTCTAATAATGAGTTTATATTCGCCCTAGTTTCACATAACTACTATCTCCATATTCATTGACGCCTTCACACCATTTTCATATCACTAATAATTACTGGTGAGAATGTAGATTGACAAGCATGAAACACCCCAACTAATAATTCTTTTCTCTTTATTTTATCAGGCTAAGATCGGCTTGTTATTTTTTTTATCATTACTGATCCTGCTGAAAAGAGTGAGTATTACTAAAAAAAAAAAAATCATAATAAATATGGTGAAATCACTAGGAGTTGAAATTGGGGCATTTGTCTAGGACATTAGCATATACGTTAGGCGATGGCATAAAAACCTTCCTCCAAATACCTAAATAAATTTTATGTTTAGAAAAATGGCGCAATATATAAGTATGTTTGGACGTCAAATTCTTATTTAATCCTATATGCACATTACGTGCATATTAGTGTGTTGGGTAATCTCTTCTCTCTAAAATTATGTATATCTCTAAACACATTTGTGACAAAACAGATTTTAATATTAGGTATATATATAAACTTTTAATCATCGACTAAAGTCAACATCAACTTTTGGCAGCAATTGACACCAGCAGGGCTAGACAGTAATTAGTTCCAAGTACTCAAATTCCTCCAGTCCGTTACTTTTTTGTAACTTGGAACTGTAACTAGTTCCTCAAAATGTAGTATGAAATTTTTTTGAATTTCGTCATACCGTTTTATTGGCAGAGCATCCAACTCAGAAAGTTTAAATTGTTTGAATTTTATGGATTCTAATTTGCTTGAATCTGAAAACAAATCGAGGAAGATTGAGGAGAAATTAAATTAAATCATGTATCGAATGCACTTTGATTATTGTAACAAATGATTCAAATAATAGTTCACTGTTATTTTAGATTAAATGTTTTTAAAATCAAAAAAAGAAACATAACGCCAAAATTAACTATTGTAGTTAACAATAACTTGTTGGTAAAGGGGAGGGGGGGATTGGATATCTGGAGCTTCGATGGTGCTTGGACTGACAATTCCCACATTTAAATAATTATTCTTCTTTACGGCCTTCGTTTTGTAGTTAAGATCGTTTGTGTTGAGTAGATAAAACAAAATAATTAATTGACGATACTCTTAATTAAATTAGTTGAGATAAATCAGATAAGTAGATGAATAGATGAATATAATAGTAGTATGTATATCTACTAATTTTTGTTTTGAGGTTAACATTTAAATCCAATCTTGTGTAAATTTCTTGTAATCATTTTGTATTGTTTGTATATGCGTTCGCACTTAGATACAATAAAGAATAAAAATAAATATAATAATTTCTAAATTGTAACTACTGTAGTTGCACAAAACGGAAGGAACTACTAACGGGTAACTAGTTCCTTTTTTTGGCAGGAAGTTTTAACTAGGAACTAGTTCATAAGTCAAGGAACTGCCTACTCCTGCATACAGGGATACTTCTTAATAATGAGAAAGTGGATAACATCGCTCAGCTGTCTTTCTTGGAAGGAGAAATAGTGCAGTTCAAAATTACATGTACTCATTGTTAAACAGAAGTCCACCGAGAAACTTGAAGATATTTGGACCATTCCCACAAGGATTCTACTATAGCTGAATTAATCCCATAATAAGGAAGAAAACTTAGATTAAGGATCTCATTGATTTTAGAAAATTGAGTGTCCTTAAGACTAGGACACGTTGCCATCCCCTAGTTTTGACCTTCGTGAATCTCTGTTATTTGAAGGTAACATTGAGGATTGTTTATGTTTTTCTTGTTTGAAAAAAAAAACAAGATGTGAATGACCTTTTATAAGAATAACCGTCCACTTGAGGATTCTTAAGAAGCACCAAAGATAATAATAAATTTTTTACTGGGATCCGGGATATTTATCTAAAGCATATCTGTCCTTAATTGATAAAGGGTTGCCGAATGGTAAGCCAATTAAAGAAGAAAAAAAAGAATGACCTAAGACCAAGAATCCTAAGTGGTACTTCAAACTTGAAAAATCAAAATATTTTTAAATTATTAACTTTTGCGAAATGCTACTATTCATAAGCACAATTGTTATTTTCAACATTTTGGACAACTTCTCCATAACTTTAAAATATAACATAATTACCAATATATTAATATTTTTAGACATTTCAAAGGTCAAACACCTTTTACCTTAGGCAAAAAAAAAAAAGAGGATTGACCTTCATTTTCATATATGAGTTAAATGAATAATAAAAATAATAATAAAAGCTAAATTAAAAAAAGTTATACTCTCTCTTTCTTTTTACGTTAATCTTTTAATGAGATACCTTATTTTGGGAACCCCCTGCGATCTCTTGCTATGATAAATTGCCTACGAAAAACACGCAATGTGTCGTTTGATATTTCAATAAAATCCACAATTAAATAAGTAAAATAAAAAATAGCAACTTTAAATACATTTACGTCTATTATTGATTATCTATACAAATGCTTTATTAATTAATCATTAATTACTATAAAGATTATATTATTATCAGAGAAAAGAGGACATTTGATTCGTATATCATCTTCACTGCTTTTTATTATTATTATTATTTTTTTTTTAGAATTGAATTTTTCAAAGTTGATTCCATTATTTTTAGTTTATTTGCAACATTTCGGTCAGTCACTCTGTGGCCTTCTTAATTCTATAATTCTTACACAAATTTAGTGAAAAATGATGACTGCCAGGTCTCGATAATTATTCTATTTAACGTTTAATCTTGATGGGGTAATAATCGAAACTTGGCAGCAATTTTTTCCCCCTTTCACTAGATTTGTATAAGAACTGTTCCTGAAGAAGGCCAGAGGATCTGAGTCAGTAAGGCTCCTTTTTACGATTTTTGTATTTCCGCTTGGCTTAAACAGAAAACTTTATACTTTTTACTAATTTATCATATCTAAGATGTGTTTTAAACAAAACAAAGAAATATTAAACAAAAATTTATTAATATTTTGCTGGAATTATTTATACTTAATTTGACATTTCAAAGTTCTGAGTAGAATATTGAAACGTCAATCGAATAGATATTTTCTAAAAAAAAAAAAGACTGTTATTTGTCTTTGAACAATCTTAATTGCATTCCCTTGGAAAATAAACTTTCACAGCCAAAACTCAACAAAAGTATTTGTGTTATTAAAATAAACAAAATTTAATTAATTATTTTTTTAAATTATCTTTTATTTTATGTTATTGTAACATCAAAAAAAAAAAAAAAAAATCTGATTAATTTAATTATTTTTGTCCGGTTAATTGAACAAACAAATATCTTCTTTTGATCACATCTCTCTTTTGAATTAATTAAATTGTATATTTTTATGATGTTGTTTTGTTAATTAAATTTATTTAATTGATACCTTAATGAGCAGGAAGGAGTTGTTGTTGTTGTTGCACATGTCGGGAGCATCAGGTGGCTCTATTGACATTTGCCTTGGCTCTGAATGGAAGGTCGTTTTGCTTAATGAACCCTGCATTTGGGGCTCTAATGAGGGGTTTGGAGTGAGTGTGGATGGTATTCTCTCTTTTGGACGTAATCAAACAATAGGGTGGCCCCGAAATATCTTCGGAGTAGATAATTTAATGACCCTAGTATTACTGAAACAAATTTATTAAAATCTTAATTTCCACTCGCATCTTTTCAGGTAAAGGTATGCTCAAATAAACAAATTATTAACAGGTATTTAAACTCATGTATTAGCCAATTAACTGAATTGATTAAGCAGCGAACTGATACCAATTTACTTAATTTATTTAAAATAGATGTTGGTATGAGACTTTAAACACAGTTATGTTAAAGGCCTAGAGACAAACCAGAATTTCGCATCTGAACATCCGTACCGTAGGATGTTTCCGATTAAATAAATATAACTGTTACCGTCGAAATTTATTGTATATGTTTAATGGCCTCCGATGCCAAAAAGACAAAAATGCTAGAGTAAAAATATAGATAACAATAATTTCTATTTGCGTCTTTTTTTTTGCCAAGGGGATGGAATCAATTGATTTCAATTTTTTTATTAGATTGAAATAATATCTATAATAACTATAAAATAAATAAATCCTTCCAAAAAATCGAATTCTTAAAAAAAAGGTTTTTTTTTTTTAGATAAATATTGTTGTTATTAATCTAATCATTTTTACGATTTGTTCCGGATTGTTCGTTGATTTAATTTTAGCTTTTTTTTTTTTATCTTTCTTTCGGTCGAAGGGATTCTCTAATGGGGAATCCCCTTGAAATGAAATCTAATCCTATATAATCGAAAATCCCTTTTGGCTCAATCCTGGTATAAATGGACAGTAAGAATAAAACAAAACATGGAAAGATTGCAATTTTAAAGTTGAAAGACCGTAATACAATAATATATTATTAAATATCAAAATATATACTTAAATTAAATTACATTAAGAAGCAATTAATTTAAATAAATTTGGACGGAGTCTAAATAATCTCAAATAAAATATATATAAAATAAATACATGCTAAATAGCCTCTTTTAAATATTTTGCCTCACACAAATGGACGTGAAGGGGAATTTTTTAGACTCCATCCATATTTATTTAAATTAATTGGAAGTCAATATAATTTAAATAAATGTTTATAGGTAATTTAAATATCATCGCTCAGGATGGGAAACGAACCACTGAATTTTGAAACGTGAAGCGAGACTTCTACCTCTGCTCCAAGGAACTAAGGGGCTAAAAAAAAGTATTTTGGCATTTATTATATTATATTATATATTGTTTATTTAATTTTTGAGAGATTTTGTCCACAGACAGACCATTTTGCGAGACCCTTTTTTTTTAGACTCAGAAGACCACAAAGCAAACGTGTATTTCCGTCGATTTTTTTTTACGATCGCAATCCTTTTCTTAAACTACCTATTACTTATATAGATATGAGAAAGTAAAAAAATTTCGAGCGAACTACCTCATTTCTGACGTTAGATAAATAGAGTTTTTTTTCTTATTTTTATCTCAGCATTTCCTGAGAAAATGCGCCGAAACCAGACACTTTGTGTTCGCTTGATAACTAATTTCATTATTTCCGATTGTAATGTAATCTTATCCTCCGCCCCTTAGATAAAAGATTCTCTTTGCTAAATCCTTCCTCTATTTTTCAAAATGTAAATTTAAACAAGAAATTTTGAGAAACAATTTTTTTTTTTCAGGAAGTTCCCTCTCTCTCTCTTTCTTTCTCCCTTTTTTTTTTTTTTTTTTTTTTTTTTTTTTTTTTCCCTGTGTTTTAGTTTTGGTTAATTTTTTAACTTTTTTTTTCCATCGAGGAGTCACGCAACTGGTTGACTTCTAACGAGTAATCAATCTTTTCATTTAGAAAGTGGATATTTAAAAATAGCAACTGTTCCACCCTTCATCCCTCCCCCTCACTTTTTTTAACTACCTCCCGATTCTCATTCATTCCTGTTGTTTCAAAACTCAACAAAAACAATGCCTCCATGGGATATAATTTATCTTTTAATTATCCTTAGAATTATCTTGGGATTAATATATCTTTAAGATATTTAATTAATTAATGAAGAGAGATCTCTCGGTATGGAAGATGATAGAATTTTTATGATATTTTTCCCGGTATTTATTTATTTTTTAATTTTTTGATCATTCATTTTAAAACGTCCTCTTTCCTCTTTCTATTCCTTTTTTTCTCAGATCTCTATTAGGAAGCGTTAAATTACCTCGTATACGTGCTTCCCAATTGGCAATTGTGTAAATGAAAAGCAATTGCAAAACAAAATTAAAATTTCAAATAAGAAAAAGAGATCTGTGGTCATCCACTTAAACAGTAGGATTTTCGCTTGGAGAAATGGAGGGGGAGAATTTTTTTTTCACATTCTTCATTGAAGTAGCTAAAAACGGTTATGCTAATGAAATTATTAAAAAAAAAATTTTTCTCTAAATTCTCATATTTGCCACATCAAATTTAAAAATAAAATTTGGAATTTTTCCTTTAAATTTTTTGATAATATTTACGTTTTATCTCTTATGAAGTTTACTATTTTTGGATTTTATCTAGATCTTAAAGAATGTCCAATTTATATTGATATGGGCAGTAGAAATAAAATCAATCGGTCGTTTAGATACTTTGGTGGGTGAAGAATGAAGAAAGCACTGATGGTTTGCCCCATAAAACATTGTAATGTTGCCATTTATTTATAATTTATATAATAATAAATGAATGGCATCGCTTAGAGCCCAACGCCGCATATGCAAATTTTTGATCTGTGGTACTAGTTTCTTGATAGTAGAAAGATACAAATCATGGCAATGTCAAAAATTTAATACCATATAGAATTTATCAAAATTTACCAAAAATTGTTGCTCTGTATTGCATGTAAATGTGGAAATTTTTTAATCAAAAAAAAAAAAAAATTCTGAAGAAGAAAAGCGAAACGTTAGTTCATTTAATCATAATGTAATAATATATGAATGGCATTTAGTATTGTAATTAATCCCATAATTTGAAAGTTTGCCCATAAATATCATTGCATCTCGCGCATTCATTCATTCATTGATGTTTGCCATTAATTACGAGGGTCGTGAGGTGGGGGTAATTTATAGATGGGGAGGAAATGGAGGGGAAGGGGCCTGTGCGTCATCGTTGTGGAGGGTGAGTGAGGCAATAGGGGGCAGCGTCAATATTTGCATTGGCTGCCTGCAAAACCTAATAACATCATCGACGTCGATCTTAATCCTGATACAAACTTTGTATTTGTTAATCAAATAAGAGACGAAATCGAACTCAACACTCTCCTTTCTCCCTTCCCCTCTCTCTACAAATATTATTGTTATTTTAACTTAAAGAGAACAAGAAACTATTGATCTGCGATGGAGCCCATATAAATTTATAAATGAACAAAATTTACCTAAAATATCAAGGCTGAAATTAAAAAAATACGTACTCTATTAGGAATATTATAATACTAACCGCCTATCAGATATAGAGGAAGTAATTATACATATAAAGAGGAAAAGAGATAGAGGTGCTATATTTTGTTTATAATGACATTGAAAGAAAGGAAAATAAAATACTAAATTATTTAATTAATTTTAATTGTTGACCTTTTGATCGCAATTGGCTACCTTCCTCAGGACAATTAATTGTTTGACAATACATATTTAATGTTATATATCTATTATTACATAACATTGTAATAATAATAATGCCTTTAAGAAGGCTAAACTTTTATGAATTATTTTTGACTTGCTTTTCTTAGGAAAAATAGATGTAGGATTACTATCACCTTGCCGTTGCTTTTTGACTTATACTTCATAAATAAATTTGAAAACATCCTTATCCTAGTTAAAGGTCGTAATATGGAGAAAAACATGAGGTAATTTCTTACTGCTCTTTACCTGAAAGTGATTTAATCCTTTTAAGATAATAAATGTCTTTCAAAGAAATAGAGGTAATTTCAAAATAGATAATAAAAGATTTTATTTTTAGCTTTGATATTTCCTTTGAAACGCATACAATCTATTTTATAAGTAAATAAATGTCTTTTTAGTTAAATCAAAATCTAAATTAATATTGACAAAATAATTCTCAAGAATTAAATAATTTCAATCAATTGGGGAGCCGACTCTTTGGAGTAAAATTTTCCAAGTTCACTTCTAGGCGGTAAAATTTATATAATTAATAATATTAATTAATTTTAATAAATATGAACGAAGACTCACTGGACTCAGTTGTTGAAAAATTACGTCACAGTTTGACCACCAGACATTATTTTTGACGAGAACTCATTTTAAAGTGAATGGATATCTTTTGTTTCCCCAGGACATCAGCGATCCTGGTGG
Source organism: Anisolabis maritima (assembly GCA_010014785.2). Classification (NCBI taxonomy): domain Eukaryota; kingdom Metazoa; phylum Arthropoda; class Insecta; order Dermaptera; family Anisolabididae; genus Anisolabis; species Anisolabis maritima. Next base: position 5,099 of record JAAAKE020087322.1, on the reverse strand, counting down.
TGGTGTTCTTGCCAAAAATGCCAAAATTTTAATTATTTTTTTAGTTTGAAAGCATCTGAAGGCATATAAATATTCAAAAATATTTTATCGTTATCATCCTATATTTATTTAAGAACCATTTGCTTTTATTTCAATGAAAGCATCAGGTATTGTCTGATAAGATTAGATGGATTGGAGGGATAATAAATTATAGTAATTATCCTTTCAGTGAAAGACATTTCTTACTGATAATGACATAATGAGAGATAAAAATAAAAATTCATCTAATATTCTTTTGTTTTTTTCCTCACTTGGATATTTATTTATTTATTTTATATTATTATTAGAAGAGTAATTTTCCTCTTACCCCTTAGGGTTATTTTCTACCCATGAGTTTATGATGGTAGGCTTATAAATAAATTGATTGATTAAATTACTTTGGATAATTTTAGCAACGAAAATAAAAATATACTAAAAGTGGTTAGTACTTAATGATTGTTTTTTTCTTATATGAGTGACGAAATGGTGTTTTATTTTCGTCCTGGAAGTGAACTTATTATCTGATGGACCACCTTTAAATTAAATATCAATAAAATTAATTTAGGGGGTGGGGGAAAAGGAACCTTCGTGCTGGTAAATATAGCACCTGGAAACTCACTCACTCTCTCTTTCGAGATAAAAGTCATATATAGTAAGCAGTTCGATTATCTTAATATCTCAACTTCATTAAAACGATAAATATCAAAATATTAAAAAAAATAATTTTATATGAAAATAAGTTTTTGGGTTATTTTAAGATTTAATTTTATAGTAGCTTATTAAATATCCCCGCCCTTTTTATTTATCTATAACAAAAGATTGTTTATAAGAACGTAGTGTATTTATTTATGATTTTTACAAAATCAAATGATATAGAGGAGGATATATTGAATTGAATTGAAAAAATTTTGTTGAAATTTATATTTAATAGTGTGTATAGGTCTAATATTTTTAGTATTTATGGACCTGAGTGTTTATGCTCAAACCGATTAGTAAAAATTTTATTTTTCATTATATTTTTTATTTCCTTAAATTTTTTTAAAAACCTCCACCAATTTAGAGAAAAACAAATGCAAAAAATAAAAAAAAAATTAGAATAAAAATAAAATTTTTTATTAAACATATAATATATAAGTAGAATTGAGTTTTCACCGGTTCCCAAATTTGGTCGGTGGATGATTAGACGTTTAGGTTTGTCTCTGAGATATAATTCGGAATTGAAGGAAAAGCATTTAATTAAACAGATAAAAACCCTTAAAACCTACAAAAAAATCATTCCCTCGTGAATCGTGCACTGTTACATATATCATTCCCAATCGCCGATACTTGACTCGAGAGTCAATTCCAGGTGTACATTTTTGAGAATGAGAGCTCAATTCCTCTCTAAAACATTTTTGAATTTCATTTTGCCTATTAAATTTGTATTGAATTAATTTTGATGGTCTTGTAGCTTGATTTTGAATTTTTGTTTTATTTTCTGTAAGTTCTTCCTTTTCCAGGGCTATTCTTATAATATGTAAAAAATAGTTATTAAAATAATTTTAGTGCCTTTTTAGAACGGCATTTATGAAAATATATCTTAGTGACTTTATTAAGTTGGCATCTTTATTCTTACGTTGCCAACTTTATCCTTTTGGCGTGGGTCGAGGGACAGATCTGTCTCCCTCTTACTCAGCCTCAGCACGTAGGATTAGGAAAAAAGTTCAAGACACGTGTTTAGGTTTAAATTTTTTATGAACTTTTATTTTATGTAGTTATGGCTGAATAAAATTCATTTATGGTTATGAATCAATCTTTAACTCCAACTATAAATAAACTATATGTATAAATCATTTCTATCGCCATGATTCAAGTTTATTTTGGCACTTGTTTTCTACCTTCAAGTTGTTATTCCTGGAGAGTTAGCAATTATCCACAGTACGTGTAAACATTAAAATTTTATACATATAATCATACATTAATTAGAAAGAACAGCCCAAATAATTTACAAAAATTTATGTTTCATGTGATTGAAATAAAAATAGATTTAAAACATTTGCACCTCCAGTCAGACAAAATTATCATCTATAATTAAATATCAAAAAAAAAAAAAATAAATAAATAAAAAGAGATATTTTGATTTTTCAGGTTTGAACTTCAAATGAAGAGGTGCCGCTGTAAATGAATCGATTTTCATAATAATGTGTTGTAAACATAATTTCAGAACTCATGTCCATCGGGAAGTTTTTTAAAAATTGACTAAAAGATTTTGTCGAGATAGACAGACAGACAATGCAATTTAAATAAAAGCGTTTCATTCATTATTAAATTTGCAAGATATCAGCTTGAAGAACTGTACCAGTTAATTTGAGCTACATACTAATATTGAAAATATCCCGTTTAATTAAAGAAACCAAAAAGATAGATTAAAAGAAAAGAGAGATAGCTTTTCATTTCCAAGAGTCAAATGGAAATTTCTTATTTTCTTTTCTTTTTTAATTAAATAAGAAAACCACTTCCCACACTTCTTTTTATCTCCCATTCTCTCTTTGTTTCGCTGCTAATTTCGTTAGACCATCAAATAAAAATAATATTCTTTGAAAAGAAAAGAAACTTCAACAACAACAAAAAATAAACAAGTTTAATTGTTGCAAAAAATAATACTATTCTTTTCTCTGTAACAATTAATAATAATGTTATTACTATATTTTTTTCTTTTATCATTTCCATCAATGACTTGAAAACATTGGAATAATATTGAATATGTAAAATAACATCAAAATTTAGCGCCATATTGATTGAATTATTTCATTAAGAAATGAAAAAGAGTACTATTCATCTATCACTTAGTAAGTTTTTTAAGGTAACAGATCAATAAAGTATTATTATAACTTTTTGACCATAATTTAACAATTTGACCACATTATACAACGTAGACTAGTTTTATAATACCAGGACGAGAGTTGATTAGCTAAGCGGATTAAAGCTGCCAAAGTTCAATACAACTTCAAATCCAGCTTACCACAGAAACCTTTCATTAATGCCCGGAGTACGAAAGCGAGAAGACACCAGAACAAAGGGCGTAAAGGTAAAACGAAAATTTTTTCCAAAAGTTGATTTTAATTGGGTTTGTGAGATAAAAAATAGTCTGGTTATTTTTTAATTCCTGAATTCAACGAGTCCAGGTTCAAATCGCAAAAAAAAATTATCTTTAATTACCAGGGGGAAGGAAATAACATCATCTTTTGAAAATCTGACACTGAATGAAAAGAGTGTTTCTTTTTCTTTCTTTGGCATCAATCCCTTATTTCGTGGCGGATATTTACGCCCGAGATAAGGAGCAAGCCGCCTGACTCATATTAGTGGGGGGGGGGGGGAGGGGGGAAAACTGAAGAGGGGAGAAGAAAGGCTAACTTTCCCTCGGGTAACTCGTCTTCGCCAACGATTTACTCAGAAGATATGAGCCCCTGAACGGATCTTTATTATTCAAAGAAGTTCAGTGAGAAAGTGAACTATCCTACCTTCCGGTGTTATAGGTATTAGAGTGACTTCCTCATAAAACTAATTACAAAGGGCAATTACATGATAAAGAATTATCTCAATAAACTGTAAGTAGTAAGCTGCCCTTTCTATTAAAGAGGCAGCAGTGCCGTGAGATAGCACTTAATAGGGGTATATACATAACCATGCATACATCATAAAGTGCATCAATTCGCTGATTGCCACCCAACTCACTATTTGTGTTGCGTGGGTGACATATGATCATTATATTTTTATACAAAAGCCTCCAAACTATTTTATCCCCGGGCCGGATTGGCCAAGAATGTAGAACCGTAATTTTTTTACAAGAAACGACTTGTATTACATCACATAGATTTGCTCTCCATTTTGGTTTGAATATTGATATTTCATTCATAAAAAAAAGGGGATAGAGAGGCTTATATTTAGCTCCACTCCCTTAGCAACCTACAGCTATTATATTCATTTAATTTAGAGTCGCCGGGGTACACAATAACAAAATCACAATTTGAGACATATTTTCAGCTCGCTCAGAAATAGAGAGAAGTATTTTAAAAATTGAATTATTTAATTTTTTATTTATAAAGAAGCGGGTTTGTTATATCTATATAAGTAATTGAATTATTTTTAAAAACTTAATTTTTTGAGATCGTTCAAAATATTGCTAAATATGACATAAGTTTTTTTTATTTTATTTTTGACGATCAAGAGTGAGCGACCCCCTCAGGTCAGGTCAAAATAGAAGAAAAAGACACTGATAACACTGGCAATAAATATGCTGTCAAGAGTAAAAACTTTCTAAAATGCTTAATATTATCACGCTCTGACTGGTAATAATTTAACCATCTGCTTATCAAGCAAGCTGCGCCTGCTCCCCGCTTTCCGGAGCGCAACGTCGGCAAATGACATAAAGCCGGCTTATCTCACGCTCCATCTCGCTCAGATCTCTCCCCCACCACCACTACCACCACTACCTTATACATTTTTATACTTAGTGTGAAGATCCTTAAAATATTCTATCGATTACGTCATAATTTGAAATCAACTTGGTATTATTAGATTGACGGGAAATAATTCAGCTAGAAATAATTTTTTGATAGCTAAAGCCTGCCTTTCTAATTTTATCTCATCATGGTCCACTACGACAGGGGCTCCAGCCCGGGGATTATTCTAAAATAAAATTTATCATCATTTTTGTGAATCTCTATGAACATATTTTTTCAAAAATAAAATATATCAATTCAAATCCAAAGAGAGGGTAAATTTATCTAATGAACAAGTCGTTTCTTGTAATTGGAAAAAAATAATTTAAAATTTATAGAATTGATGGTTGATCCAAAAAAAAAAATACCGTTTGGAAATCCCTGGACCAGATTTGAAGAAATTTAGGAATAACAAAAATAATAAAAAATTTTAACTTTAAATAAATAAGGACGGAATCTAAAGGGCCTAAGATGCCGAAAAAGACAAAAATTAAAAAAACTTTAATTTCTTCATAAGATTTGAATTATTTTTTTTAGCCCTGTCCCTTGGTGCAGAGGTAGAGGTTTCGTCTCACATACCAAAGGTCAGTGGTTCTCTTC
>JAAAKE020087311.1:0-21716 GCA_010014785.2 Anisolabis maritima | reverse complement strand
ATTCCCTTCCTGAAATTTTATTTTTCTGGAATCTGAAATATCTATAAAAACATATATTTTTATATTATTAAGATGTTATTGTATAATATTAATATTTAATTAATAGGTAACTCAGACAGACCATTTTTTAGGAGCTCAAAACATGTTGAAGTCTCGACATCGATTTTTTTTTCGAACACAATACTTTCTCATTATATATTACTTATAGTAAGAGAAAGTAAAAAAAAAAATTATTTGCCTCCTTTAAACGAAAATCATATTTTTACAGCAAAAAAATTATGTTAATCTCTTAATTAAATCAAAGAAATTTCAATCCTGGGTAAATTCTTTTATAGTATCATAAATGAAATAATAATTTTAGTTTTATTTATACATTAGTAAATCTTAATTTTTCCCAAACAAGTTTTCACGGTTCTCTTTATAGAACCGGCTACGCATAGACTACGAAGTGAACAGGTGTCCGCGAACTGCGATTTTTATTGAGATAAATTGTTTCATTATATTAAATTTATATGTGACCATTTCCTTATTTAATTTCTTGGTCCATTAAATGATTTTTTTTTTTTTTAATTTTATATATTAGATAAATAAATTTTTAAGAAAAATTTACAATTTAAATTATCAAATTAAAAAAAAAAAAGCAAATTGTGAAGGCATTTTTTTTTGTTTCGGTTAACATTTTTAAAGTAAAAACTAGATCAGTTTCGGTTGAAATGTTTTTCAGAAAAGGAATTTAAATGAAATAGTTTTTTTCCGGTCACGACCGGTTCATTTCCTAGGTCAAAAGTAAAATATTCCTTAGTATAAAAATAATAATAAATACGTTTTTTTATTTTTTTCCAAGTATTCATGTGATGATGGAAAAAATCAATATGTATATAAATTTACTGTCTCTCAAACAAATTAATTAAATATATATAATTATGATGTTTTTTTTTGTTTAATTTAGTTTAGGAGAGGATGCAGCCAGGTGAAGGTAAAAACAGATTATTTATCGATGATGACGTTTCGTTCGCCTGACGCGTACTTCCTCACTGCTAACAATCTATCAAGTTCGGTATAATTATTTTGTTAATATTACAAATATATATTTACATAACCATTGACAGTTTTATTTTTATTTTCACTTACAAATAAAACTGACGGATGCCAATGGTTATGTAAATAGAGCCAGAGATGTTCGTATTAATAAAATTGTCTTGAAGATCGGAAGATTCAATTGTTTGTATTAATTAAAATAAACGGTGTATGATATTTCAAATAAATTACTTTTTACCTCCGGCTCAAAGAAAAATTTCTCGAGACATCTAGAGCGAGGCATGAAATTCTCATATATAATGTAAATTTGCTCTATGGGTTTTTCATAGATACGTCTCTACCTAATTGAAATTTAAAAAAATAAAAATTTTTTCATGCTAAAAGCACATCACATGACCTTTCAGAAGTTTACGTACAAATAATAAATAATTTAATTCCCAAACACATACCTGTTCATTCTTTGAAGATTGAAAGCGCTCAAACTCGTGTCCAAACGCTCCAAATATTTCTCCACTTGTACCATAACCTCATGATACATTTGTCGGTTTGCTTCAGCCTGTAATAAAGTAAAAATTATGGTTTAATTTTAATTTAATCTAACGTTTTGTACTAGTTAGTTTTTAATTTGAAACATAGCCTATATTCTGAAGAAATGTACATTATTGATATATTGGTTAAGCCTGAAGATGGTCCTAAATTTTCACCTAAAGTCGACCACTTAGTTTCATTCTCTTGTTTGTTTCCAAAACATTCTACGATGTGTCTTAATTCAAAATATTTCTATTGTATATATCCTTAATCCTTGGTTCTGAATTTCCATTAAAAATGTCTTCAAAAGAATACTTTAAATTTTTAAGGAGACTTTTCAAGTTCACTAATAAGATAATAATAGAATAAATGAATAATATTATTACTGACATGCAAAGTTCGCTTAAGAAGTACAAGATATAAGGACTCTATATTAATTCTAACATGAGTATATTGATATATATGTATATTAAAGAACCCAAAGGATTAAAGTAAAGCCAAAGTCGGATCAATCAGTTTCATATCTTTTATTGATGTTTCCGGAAACGGGAACTCACTCAAGTTAAATACCAAAAATCCTCACATTAAATAACAGATATAAATAATTAAGGAGATTTTGGGCGGCTAATAAATAAAATAATTTTTTATTTGCCCTTTTTAGCAATATAATTGAATTTCTATAAAAATTAAGAAATACTTCTTAACCAAAGATATATATAATAAAAAGAAAAATGTGAGTCAAAGGAGGGAGCAAATGTCTTGAAGAAAGTGAGAATATGAAGCAAGTTTTGCAACCGATGGATGACTAGTTTGTGGCTAGACAGGTTTTGCTCGTCTTCGTCCTGCTGACAAAGACACTTCAAGCGACCTGAATGACAGGTCGTCGGGGGCGGGGGAAAACTACTCCTTGCTATTCAAGCGTTGTAAATTTCGCATACTAAACGGAACGTTAAATTACAACGAAATTGGAGAAATAATTAAACCATATCCGGGGTTATTTCAGGTCTTGAGGATATTTATTTATTCAAGTCGCGTGGACTCCGCCCCATGTACCCCTTTTAAGCTCTGAGTCCCTCTATTATCAAACTAAAAGTATAGCAACTGGATTTTCAAAAGTCTTTTTCGGCATCTGAGGCCATTTAGACTCCGTCCTTATTTATTAAAATTAATTGGTAGCCAAGATAATTTAAAAAAATTGTCGCTCAAGACGGGAAGCGACCTTTTGTTACGAGAAGCCAGACCTCTGCACCAAGGGACAGGGCATTTGAAAAGTTAAATTTTATTTTAAAATAATTTTTTTTTAATTAGCGGAGATAATAAAAGAATAATTAAACATATTTACTAAGGTAAAATAAACCAGGAATAAAAGAAAATAAAATTCGGATCTGAATTGCATTCCTATAATTTTTCAAAAAATTCATTTTTTTTTTTTTTTGTTTATGTAATTTAAAAAAATTTTTATGTTATGGCGTTTCAAACAAATATTTCTGATGTCTAATTATTTTGCATCATCCGCCGTGGTTAAGAGACACGGAGATGGATAAGACGCTAGAAGAATGTCTAGCTCCTCCCAAATCGCTTGGAATCCAATGAAAACTATTCAGAACTTGTGAGAGACGAACGAAGGGAAGTACGAGGGTGGACTGAAAAGTTTCCGACCTAACAAAGATACAAGACATTTTTTTCTTCAAATTTATTTTTATTTTTCTACAGAGTCTCCTTGTAAGTCTACACACTTCTCCCAGCGATGCTCCCATCTCTTTAACCCGTACAAATAGTACTCGGAGACTTTCTCTGCAAAATAATTGTTTGCGAAGGTGATGGGTCGGAAACTTTCCAGACCACCCTTGTTTTAAGTATTTTTTACGCTATGCTCTCACTAATATTGGAATAACAACATTTTACTAACAAATTTATAGTTCTAAGAATTATGTATGCGTTACTAATCCTTTATTCTATTATTGAAAAAAATATTTACGATAAATTTCTCATTTATAATAAATAAATTGAGATATTTACTTAACTTTCTAAGTTTAATTTTTTGATGAGTCCGAGAGAAAAATTATATATTCATGACCAAATCATTCGTCCCAAAAAATTAGATGTATATGCCGTTCACTTTTGTTTTCTTTGTTAATAGAAAACTCTCCTTCCTTCTTTTAATCCAAACCTGAATATACTTAATGCTTTTGTGTTCTACCGAATATATCAATATAAATAAGAGCCGCCCAGCTGACTGATCTATCAATGTTCAGCCTCATTGGTGAAAAGTGATAAAATACTCAAGTTTTTTAAATCAGAAGGAAACACAATATAATACATATATGTAATATTTGTATCTATATAATTCAAAATCTGATTAACACCTGTTTTAGCTGCCACTGTAAGGTGTCCGCGTTTGTTTGTAGAATGGCAAGGTCGAGTGAAGGTCCTCTATCTGTAGAAGCTCGGCGTAGCCGGAGAGCGGATTCCAACCTCCGGCGTTCCTCCTCCAGGAAACGACAACGCTGCCAACATAAACAAACATATCGTTCCTTTTATTATAGGTTCGGACAAGGTGCATTCACGTGTCAAATGGAAGAACAACGTCACCAGATAAGGATAGCGACCTCACTTTGTATTCAGAATGTAATTGCAAAGTATTTATTCAATTGATAAAAACAAAAAAAAAAAAAAATTCTCTCTAATCTTATTTCGGAAGTTTAAGTGGATAGGATTTGAATTTAGAATTTTTTAGACACCTTTTAAATAATCAATTAAAGTTAAAAGAGGTTAAAATAAAAGTAGAGGCTAGATGAAATATATAAATACCAGAAATATTCAGTTTTAGGGTAAATTATTTGATTTCATTATTTGTATAACAATAAAAAAAAATGCTAATAAAACCATGTGCTGTTTCTATAACATTATATATCTGATCATCTCCAATTAGAGAAACTGGATGCCCTAACTCAGTTTGGATTTCTTCCTCAACTGAGGAACGCCTTTCATTAAAAGTAGAGATGGAACTCTTAAATGATAATATAAATAAGACATTAATTGTGATTTATTTTAGTAATATAATAATATAAAAATATTATTATATAATAGGTTTGGCCACTATTTCATCAGGTAAATAAATGCATTCACTTTGACAAGTAAACATGTAAATGACCGAAAAGTTGTATTATTATATTATTAATATTTTTTGTTTTATTAATTACTAAAATCACGATTACTGCCAAAAAAATGTCTTTTATTTATAATAACAAAAGCCTAAATAACCTAATATTAAACAACACTTGTTTCTTTCTTTCTTAATTAAAATAGTAACTAGTTACTTTAAAAAAAAAAAAAAAAGTATATAATTTTTATTTGACTTTTGGAAAAAATTTTTCATAAACATGTTCATGAAATGAGAGCTCCAAAAAACAGTGTGAAAAAATTTGGGTATGCAAACAAGTTCTAATGAGAGAATTCAGCTCAGAATACTTCCTAAATTGAATTAATATCCATACCTTTTCTCGTTTGTGATTTTTTTAAAACCTATATTAACATTTAAAAATTCTTTAGCCTTATAATACTTAAGAATTTTAAAATATACTCTTGTCATGTGCATTGGTTTATAATCAAATTATAATTAGATGATTAATCCTTTCAATAAAAATAAAACATGAATAGGGAAATTTCCCTATGATGATTCTCACAAAACTCTACAAATTATTTGAGAATTTCCCCAGTTTTTTATATCATCATTCTTAGCTTCTCTTAGTATAATAAAAACATACTTCTCATTTGAATCATCCTTTCAAAGTTAAAATAAAACTCTCTCTAAGAGTCTGTCCATCTTAATGCAATGATGTTGCGATTTTGAGCTACTTTACAAATATTAATGAGAAAGGGAAAATTATTTAAAAAAAATCCAAATAAATAAATTTTTAACAACAAAATTCCATTCATATTTGGTAAAAATAAATACATTTGATGATGAAGTTAATATAAATAATTAAATGTTCATTAATTATTTATATTAATTTGTGTATGGTTTGGTAAATTTAAAAAATAAATGGTAACCTGCCTCTCTTCAAATTTGCAACAAAATTCAGAAGAAATGAAAATTATGATTTCAACAACCCTGCTTTAGATGAGTTAATTTGAACAAGAAATGTCAATTAGTTTTTTAATATCCACCCATTTTTTTATCATCAAGTTTATTATTGCATGTGAAATGCAATCGTGTCATCAATATCAACGAGTTTTTTCTCCCATTTTTTTTCTTTTTCGTCAAGCTATTTTTAAAGTGACTGCATTTATACAAATTTTGTTTTATAATTATCTGAAGACATTTGTGATCCCAGGGTCTGCAGGAATTCACTAGAGACCGCCTCCAGTGGCGTGTGTACCTTTTTTTAAACCGCTTGATAAACGAAAATGAAAGGACCGCCAGGGAAAAGGACCATGACCATACCAATTTCTTTTTTAAATACATCTTCTCTAAGTAGAATAACGATATTAAATTTCGAAAAATCGAAAAATGTTCTGTTTCAGATATAAGACCAATTCTGATTTTGTTATAGGATTAATATTCTCTGGAAGAATAATAATTTTGAATGGATGTTTTGTTTAAAAGTTGGACGATCATTCCTATTTTATAAATATATTATTTTTCTTTCTTGCACTAAATAAATAATAAATAGCTCAAGAAATTAAAAAGAAAAAGAATTCTCCGTTGCACAGCCTGACTGGATAGTGAAAAAGAGATGGCATAGAGGATAGAAGAATTTAAAGTCACAAACTAAGGTAACTAACAATAATATAATAATAAAAAATAATATACCGTATTATCATATAGCCAATACATGGAGTCATTATATATATGAATTTAATAGATACATGTTAATTTATATTATAATTAACTAACTCTATAACAGAAAAAAATAGAATAAAATTTTTCATTTATACCATTATGGTGGAAATGTTTCGATTTTCTCAAAATTCCCTCTTATGATTTTAAATAATATCACTTATTTTTTCATATGATCTTTAAAATGTACTTACGCTTATCAATCCAAAAATTGTTTGGGAATCATTTTACTCGTGTAAATTTTTACGAATTTCCTAAAAACAGGAAAAATGGTTGGTATGGTAGAAAAATATTTAAAATTTTATACTCTCTATCTACTATTATTAAATGACCAATTTTTGTATATATGTATATTTTTTTCGAAAGAAGGCTTTGATGAAATTTGGAATATTTCTTATTTTGGATGCCAGAAATCGATTATGCTAGTTCTCATTTTTGAGAGAATATATTTAGGGTGTCTCTGTTAGGTGGGACTATTTAGGAATGACCCAATCGTTAGGTCTTATGTTTAACTTCAAAGATCCTACTTTTGAAAGGTCTCTCATATTGGCACTCCTTTCCCAATTAAAAACAACGCTCAGTCCCCAGGTACTATTACAAGTAGAGTAAAAATGGCTGAAGGCCGCAAAAAATTAATTTGTAAGAAACAAATACCCTTTTTAATTATGTCAGTTCCGTCACTGTATTTAATACATACAAATCAGAATAAATAATTTGAACTTAAATTCACAATATCTATCGTAAAGGAAATATAATTCAGTTATGACAGTATCATATCACGATTTCGTAAAAACAAATTATGCTCTACTATATCTTTTCATAATAAATTCAAGCGTCAACGTACATTTAACATTTCCAAGGTTTGAAATATATTTTTTTAGCGATTATAGTAAGAAAAGAATTCGAAATAGAGAAAATAAAATATAAAAGGAAGAGATCTGTTATCGGTACTAGTTTTTAGCCTTTGTTTGAATTTTTATCTGGACATCTTGGAATGGCCAGACGAATAGCAGAGCGTAGCAGGAGCTTGCCGGAGCCGCGCCTGATAGCCCAAGCGCGAAAGAACGCAGGGGCAGCCAAGAAAAGCATGAGGGATGCTTATCCGAATCTTTCTGAGATGTTTCGATTTAAATTGTATGCTGATGGGCTTTAGAATTATTGAGTTGGTGTTTAAGTAAACGCAGACAACCCAAATAACCAATTTAATAATGGATTTTTGATTAATTGCTCCTTAGATCCTCTAGTTTAGTTATTTTTAACAACTCAGCATATTTAGTCGGGTTTAGAAGAGCTCTGAAATATTTAATCAAAAAATGCTCCGATCAGAGTTAAAGTTGATTTAAAATAAGTGAATAAAACTTAATTTAAATATTTATATTACTAATGTTTAAATAGCTTCTGATCCCGAAGGTAAAAAAATGTCATAACTAAATATCCAGGCTGATTTATATTTAGAAAATTTTTCTTTTTATTTACAAAGTGAAAGTATCAACTTGTTTAAAATAAGATTTTTTTATTTCGAATTCAAAGACATCAAAATTAGAATTTTACAAAAGGCAAAATTTTATCGGAATTGTTGGAGTTTCCCTTCCTTCTGCCTAGAGTTAATTTGAGCTCTGAGGAAGTTTTTTAATAATTAATTATCTTTATTTAATCTTATTAAAGATGCATTTAAATTTTTCAGTGACTAGTTATTTATGGCATGATTAATTATTTTCTTCTGTACACATTAGTTTTTAGCATTTATGATAAAACAATGAATTAAAGCCCTATTCAGGATAGTATAATTTTTTTACACATAAGTTTCTTCTATGCATTGACAGGTAATGTTATTAAATCGATATGCCGCAACTACCATTAATTTTAACACTTCACCCATCCAAAGAGCACAGAATGGTATCTGGTACTATTTGTTCTTTTTGAATAAGATTCCAGTAGAGGGGAGATCGACAAAGAAAAGCCTTCCTCTTAGAGGTTTTGAAAGAAATCACATCATGAATCATGTCATTCTTATTTTAAGCAAAAAATTATCTTCGGCAGCCTTTGAAACCAAGAACGTAATATATGGCCTATTTTTAGAATTTAATTTTATTAAATTTCCTTGAAAATTTGTTGTTAGAGAGTTAAATAAAAAATTTTACTCTCTTTATTAACTGAATGGGAGGTGTTGTAATCATACGAATTTTGATTTTTCGTGATTTTTTTAAAGTAAAATTATTTATAACATGAATAAACTGTTTTTATAAGCAAAATAGCCGAGGAAGGATTATGACAGAATAAAAAAAGGAGCCTGTGCAAGGCTGATTGTGTGAAGAAGAAAACATAGCATACTTTTGGGTATATTATTACAGGTATCGATAAATCTCGAAATGAATACACCCAGGCCCAGTCGAGTATGTTAATTTTTAACGCTCGTTAAACGCCGATTGGACCACGAAATCGGATATTATTATTTGATCTTGAATATTAGTTTGGTAATTTTTTTAAATTCTTCCTTTTTCCGACTAAGTTTTTTGCCAGCTTTTATTGTTTTGTAATTATTGAAGTGAATATGGTGTATGAGGTTTTAAGACAGTCTGAGCTCTCTTTTTATTTAAAGCATGAAGAAACTATATTTATTCTAAATTATATCTTTTACTATTATGACTTGAACTTTTAAAACCTTTAGAGAATGTGAGATGAAATAAAGGTTTTATTTTTAAAGGCTAGTGAAAATTTTATTTGATTCTAAAATTATTTAATCTTCTTATATTCGAAAAAAAATAAATTGGTGTTGAAAGTTTTTGACGAGAGAACTATTTTTAATTAAAAATAATCTTTTTACGTGTCTCTAGCTGATAACTTTAGGTTTTAGGTTGCGAGGGTTGCCACTTTACAGGCGACTCCATCCAGCTGTCAAATTCAACTTGAAAGAAATTAACTTTCGATTGTTTTTTCTTGAAAATATAATTACTAAACATAATGAAACTAACTTTTATTCCGAATATTTTAGTGATTATATTTATTTATAAATAAAATAAGAATTTATCCTCTCCATTTATAATATAAATATAAAATTAAAATAAGTTAAATATTCGTCTCTTCTAGACACTTGATAATACTTTTTAAAAATAAATAGGCGAATGGAATTCATTTATTATTATCATTGTGACTAATTTGAAGTCCTGAAGATAGTTTGGAAAAAGGTATCTATTTTGTTTGCCTTCTAGATAAGTTTACCAAAAAATATTCACGTCTAAAGTTGAGTTAATATATTAAAAACAATAATTTTTTAGTTGATTATAATTAATTTATATATAAACACTTATAAAAATAATAAATATTAAAACTATTATTTTATATCCAATTGGAAAATTTGTTTATGAACAACACCTAAATAAAAATACTCATACTTTTCCCTAAATGGCCTTATTACTATTCAAATGTTAACAAAGTGATTGGAGGATTTGGCAAAGGACCAATGAAAGTTTTTGTTTATCATTCAAGGAAGGAATAGAAACAAATACATTAATAGAGATCCCCCAAATATATCAACCTACTCAAAACCCCTAAAGGTGAAATTATAGAAGACTCCACATAAAAATTAATTAAATCGATCTTCATTTTTGGTTATATTTATTTACCAAGTACAGACTTCATATATCAGTAATATTATTTCTATTTTTATTGTTTGTGTATTATTTCTTTTCTTTTTTATTTGATTTGCTTATATTTATGTTATTTATATACTATGTGTAATTTTGAGATTTGACAGAATAGACTTTGACTAAGAGTCGCGATTATATATAAAAAAAAATTATTTGCTTCATTGTTTTTATCCCGAAAAAATAATTTATTTAAAAAATATTGAGCTGTGGTTCACTCCCCGTTCTGAGAGACAAATTTATTTAAATTATATTGACTACCAATATAAATAAAGTCGGAGTCTAAATGGCCTCAGATGTCGAAAAAGACAAAAAAAAATTGGGCTCTATCTTAATTATTAAGAACCAATTAATAGAAATAAATAAGGTCGGAGTCTAAATATCCTTAGAAAAAGACAAAAAAAAGGTAAAATAAATTATTAAAAAGCAAAGCGATCTTTTATTAGATGACTTCTTAAAGAAGTCTCATATAATTATAGAGGAAGTAAAGTTAAAGTTAAGACTCTAGACGCATAATAATTAAAAGACGCACTCATAGAAAATTTAAATACCAACGATACATTTATAGTGAAGACAAGAGCAAATTTCTTAAAAGTAAAATGTAATTTTTGTACTTTAATTTTCTAGATTTTATGTTAAGAGCAGCAAAACAAGTAATACACCCCATCATTGAAATCTAAGCTGACACTTTTAAGTCATGATTATAGAATTAATATATAGATAATAGAGTTAATAATAAGAATTTATCTTAGATTTCAAGGAACCAATTTGTGAAAACTAAAAAGTTTTTTGTAATAATAAATCTTAAAATAAACAGAGCATTTGTTTTTATGTGGATTTATTAATGCCAATTTTGGCGTTCCTAACGGGACCAGATTAGTAATTTGAAATTAACACGAATAAAGTTTGAAATGAGGCGAGATGATAAATTATGTTTATTATACGTATATTCAATGGCGGTTTCAAAAAAATAGGGGAAGCGCCATCATAAAGTATTAAAAGTTCAATTTTTTTAACTATGCGTTTTACACTTTCGAACCGGTAAAATTAGAAGAATTATATCGCCAGTAAAGTGAAAAAAAAATTCGAACGTAATCATTAAAATAACAACTTAGGAAACTATATAATTATTATTCGATATTTTTATTTAGTGGTTAAAATTTTGGTTTAAAGAAAATGCCTATCTGCACAAATGTAGCCATTTTTTCGAAGAGAGGCAAAAAATGAAAAATACTGATACGTTGATAAGGAGGTCCGGGTTCTAATATCGAAAGCTCATTATAAATAAATCAAGTAAGAACCAGGAATTACCAGATTTCAATACAATGAGTTTAGGCAACAACTCTGTTACCACTCTCTGGAAGGGACGTTAAGAAATATTCATTATTAAACATATCGCAAAGACTACAAGTGATTAATTATAAAAATTTTATTTTTTTTCTGATTACGATACGGGATACAATTTTAATATATTAGTAAATATTTATTAAATTAAAAGGCTTATCCCCTGAAAAATAATGATAGTATTTGAGTTGGATATTATATAATTGTTTTGTAGCATGCATGATGAATAAATCCCTTTATGAAATGGAATTTGAATGGATCCTGAACATCTCATGTCCTTCGATTGCATAAAACGTTGCTTCCTATTATTTTATTTTCATTTCAATTGGTTATTATCAGTTTCAAAAAAATATACGATACACAAGAGATGTATTGATAGTTGGAAAAATAATAAAATTAAAAGAATAAATAGTTAAATTCAATAGAAATAAAATTTATAAGTATTTGAAATGTTATTGTAACATTAGTCATTGTATTAATATTTATATATTTTTATTTTATATATATGCCCCATAAAATTATGAGCTTAGAATAAAAATTCCTTTTCATTTGGATCGTATAGGTTCACCTACCGGGTCCCGTTTATTTGCTCGAGGTTTTGTTGAGACACACCTCAAACCCAGTCGAAGTCTTGCTATAGTTACCTTATCTTTTTTTATAGAAATTACATCCTATGAGGCTATTATTAACTTAAGCCATATTCCATGCGAAGTCAAAACTTATAGAAATCGAAACCAAAGTCTGCAAAGTCTAAACCTGGTTAAAAATGGAGTCACTATATCGATGAAAGTTTGATGTGATAATAAATTCATATATTTAGATCCAAAAATAAATATTAATATTTAAAAGGAAAATTAAAATCTGTGAGTTCGGCACGAACTTGTTAATATATTATATATTTTTCTTTTATTAATTAAATTTAGAGAAAAAAATAATACATTACAATTAGTATTAATTAAGTAGTCTCTTCCCGCGAAATCTCTCTTTTTAATCTCTCCTTGTGAAGGATTATTTATTTATTTTTCATATTTAGCTCAAGGAGAGTTTATATACAAGAATATTTATATATATTTTTAATTGTAAATAATATACAAATTAAGAGTCATTTAATTATGTTTAAATAATTAAGAATAATTATTTAATTGACGGTAGCCTTGACCGTGAGTTAGGGAGAAAATAATTGTTTTTATGTCAAGCTAAGGAATATTAATAAATATTTTCAACTTAAAGTAATGTAGATTAATCGATTATCATTAAACACTAAAGTTTCACTTTACTTTCCCGGACTATTATATATAAAAGTAAGGGAAAAGTAATATTCCAATTTTTTATATCTTTGTTTTCAAGTAAAAAATGCAAAAAAAAATCTTAATATGCATGAGTCTAGCTTTTATTTTGGCTTATATTTTTAGAACCATTTATCAGAAAGCAATGAAACTTAACAAGTAGAGCCCTAAGAGTGTGTAAAAAGTTATTAAAATTTGAGGCGAATTAGTCCGAAAGGGCAATAAAAAAGGCCACAGCATCTGCATCCGCTGGACCAAAACTCCTAAACTAAGTGATAATAATTAAGAAGTTTATCTTCAGTCTTGGACCAATTTTCATAGCAATCCGTTGAGTGGGAGAGGATTTATTAAAAACAAAAATAAAATTGGGTATAAGCTAATAAACAAGTGATCATAGAGAGAAAAACCTGGAATTATATTTAAGTTTCATTCTCGATAGGGTTGTAGTTCGGCCATCTTATGTATTTTATGTATATCCCCAGAGAAGATGGTTAGTGATGGCTAAAAATGCAGAAAAGTTTTACAACTTTGTTACAAACTATTTTATTATCTTATAAGTGTTAAAGGAATAAGAGAGCGTCAAAAGACATTAAGAGTCTTTATATGAAAAAAAAAAATCAAAATTACTTAAGAAACTAAAAATAAAAGAATAAGAGACCTAGCCAAAGTAATTTCGCTTCCCGTCCTGAGCGACAAAAATTTATTTAAATTATATTAGCTATCAATTAATTGAAATAAATATGGACGGCGTCTAAATGGCCTCAGATGCCAAAAAAGACTTTAAAAAAAAGTAATAATAAGCTATATAGAAAAGATAAAAAATTTGTACAGATAACTAATTCCCTTAGATCAGTTATTGTTTATTTCTTTAGGACATTAAAGGTTATTTATATTTTGGTTCCTAGTTGATACGAGAACAATTTTTCTTTTTAAAATAAATTGCATTAGAATCCATGAAAGGGAAGTTTCTAATTGGATAGATGATATATATATATATAGCTAGCTCTATATGTCTGATAGCGTCACATCATATGAGTTAATTTTTTTTTTCAATGATTGGTAGTTTTTTTTTTACTATAGAGAGACGATAATGGAGTCTTGGAATGCGGAGATCTTGCGAATTAGAGTGACGTTAACATTTTCATTTTCAGATGCAATTCCGTTACCTCTCTCTATATTCTGGACAATTAAATTCGAATTAAAAGTCATGGTGATTGACATTCTCAAAAATGAAAAAAAAAATCATTAAAATAGAGATATTATGTACATTTATTTTCAAAAATAAATCAAAGGCTGTCTCTATTATTATTTGAATTGAAATATTTATAAATTGCTAAATTGAAACCAAATTTTAATATATATAAATATATAAGTTAATTACCTGTTTGATGTTTGAGTATAAGATGAATGATTATAAAACAATATATGTTCTATAAAAAATTAAGCTGTTATTCATTTTGGGTTAAAATTATTTCCGGCGCCAAAAATCCTCGATATTTTAAAGTTGCTAAATTGAAACCAAATTTGAATATAGCTGAATGATTCCCATAGATTCAGAGTGAGGGTTTGAACCAAAAAAAAAAAAAAAAAGGAATTTGCATATTTTATGTATAAATTTTGGCGTTAATGGGATAACATTTCCAATAACTGTAGGTTTCATAAATTATTTTATAAAATTTATAAATTAAAATATTGGATGGAATTTTCGCAGAACAACTGTTATGTCATGAAGATGGAATCATCTTACTGTCCCAAAATATTTACTATAGGTTGCAGAAATAAGTTGAAAGATGGGCAACCCAAACGACCAACTCACGAATGATTTTTATATTTCCAGAGCGCCTCTTTAGGGGACTATGTCTATTCAGTTGTTAAATATTAATTAAATAGAAATTAGCAAGTGAACTTGGTTCCCTATAGAGAAACTCTGGAGGATTTAATTAGAGAGTTGGTTGTTTGGGTTGATACCTGCAACCAATGATAGATTATAACCGAATGATATACACATTACTCTCTTTGGATATTAATTTTAATTATTTCCCTCCTGGATATATTTCACCACTAGATTACTATTGTCTAGTTGTGATCAAGAACATGACATGCGCCCTTAACAAGCAACTGCAAAGATCTGTACATATTATGTCATTTCGTGTTATTATAAGTTGAGTGAATGGGATGAAGAGCCTAGTTTGTCTTAAACTCAGATGGCGCAGGTTGGGAATGGATTTCCCTGAGAATTTACATAATTATTTCTAAATTCTTGGGTAGAAATTGAATCGCCTGGACCCCAGAATCTCTAGAAATCGCACAGTTTTATAAGGGGTGTCGTTTGAGACGGGGGGATCTATTTCCAGAGATTTTTTCTAAGTGAGCGAAATCTTATCTCGCGGGCTGATCCCTGGTATCAGTTGCTATTCTCTGCCTCCTCGGACCTTGGAATATAATAGAATATCAAGAACGGAATAATATAAATGAAACGAAACCATGATATTGCATGATGATGCTACTTTCCCTAATCATCTTATTATATTGTATTCACAACCCAATCGTCACATTATAAATATAATAATTGTACTTTTGTTTTTAAGTCTCTTTCGATATCTGGGGCCATTTAGACTACGTCCTTATTTATTTATATTAATAATAATTGTAATTAAAAAGTAAATTTGTTTTCATTAATATGGCAAATAGAGCTAACAAGCTTTTGCTTGAAAAATAAATAAATAAATAAAATTATGATTCTGATCTAATATTATAATTTTTAAAATTAATGAAAGAGAAATATAAACAAAAATCAACGAAAATATGAAAGATGAAGAGAATGCTCTCTCAATGAATATTGTTTATATTAAAATAATACATTTATTCCTCCGTTATTAAAATTATCAAATCATAAATCATAAGAAAGAATGACTAAATGATAAATGAGTGAATATATAAAAAGTGAAAGACTATGGAGATGGTTTTATTATTCAATACATACACTCAAGGATTATTTATTATATCTGTATTTATCTCTGAAACCAAGAAAATTACTAAAAGAACAGAAAGAATATAAATAAATTATATCTTTATAATATATTACTTCTTTTCAAATGTCTACTTCTCTATGATAATCTTTTCTTTAAAGAAAAAAAATTTAAGAATTTTTGCTAAAAAAAAGTGATGAGGCTAATATAAAAATAAGTATTATATT
This sequence comes from Anisolabis maritima, assembly GCA_010014785.2. Lineage (NCBI taxonomy): Eukaryota > Metazoa > Arthropoda > Insecta > Dermaptera > Anisolabididae > Anisolabis > Anisolabis maritima. The sequence goes on along the minus strand of JAAAKE020087311.1, from coordinate 5,837 downwards.
ATATCACTCAAGTATAATTATTATTATTATAATTGTTTTTTTGTTTAATTAAAAATTCAAAAAAGAGGGAGTCAAGTGAGATTTTTTCCTTATTCGTAATGTATTACTACATAAAAGTTTATTAAAAAATTTCTATAATAAAATATAATTAATATAAAGAATAGTAATCCGGACAATTTCCATATGAAAATTTTTCTAAAAGATAATAAAATATTCAAGAAAAATGCAGTCTTCTGGTTTGAAGATATGGATCAAAAGTTGATATAAAACCAAGAGCTTGCTGGGAACTTATTAATATTTACAAATGATTTTTTTCTTATATAGAAAAATCATCTTATTCTGGGAACCGAAAAAACAAGAATGAATCTCAATTATTTTCCTTAGATGGTATATTCACATTTAGAGAAAATTTTTGAAAGAAAAGTGAATAAACCTGGTAGTTTCAATAATAAATAAATTTTTACATAAGTAGCCTTTTCAAGTTTTCAAAAAATTTCATTATTAGAATACTTTTATCTGTCTATATTTATTATTAATTATTAATTAGTAGGCAATAAAATAAATAAATATATTAATATCTATAATTGAAAAATAATATACTCTAAATGGCCTTAGTTGACGAAATAAGTATAAATAAAAAAACACATTTTATCCTTAAGGAACCAAGGATCCTTGGATGCCGTTAGACCAAGAAACAGAATCACAAAAGAAAAGTGTCTTTGATATCAAAAATTTGATTTATATGAACGTTTAAGTTTTAAATCAAATCTGCAAATTTCTGCAGCATTCTTCCAAAAGCCCTTAGGCCAATGCTTTTTTTTAGCAACTAAAACAATAATCCGTATTAATGTTTTGCGTGTTATCTATTAATCTCATTTAAAACACTGATTGAATCTTTGATTAAATAAGAAAAAAAAAAAAGAGGTGAAATGCAATGAGAGAAAATCTCACCCTGATAACAATTGTTCCCAGAAACTGAAAACTAGGGCAAACATTTGTTGGTAGAGAGAATAATTGTTATAATGAAACGTTTTGATTTCTATTTAATATTTGTACCCCTGAAATTTCAAGTATTTTAATTTTATAAACTTTTATTACAAATTATTATATCTTAAGATAATATTTTGATGGTTTGAAGGGGGGGGGGGGGGGCCTTAAGAACTTGTTATGGCGGCCTAAGATAGGTAACTCCCTTCCACAGGGCGACAAAAATTTTTCTCATTTTGGAATGTAATTAATTAAGTTGATTTTAGTACTAAGAAACAATTTGTGTAATTTATGAATAAAAGACATTTTGGCATTAATCGTGGTTTATTTTAGTAATTAATTGGTAACAAAAAATGGTATTAATATACAATAATACAGTCACTATTTCTGCAACCATCATGAGGAAGATACATTCATTTTGACAAGTAAACATAACGTAATGATAAAGACTTGACTTGATGTTGATCTTCCTGAGGACGATTGCAGAAAGATTGGCTATGGATACCATTTTTTTGTATTATTCATTTCTAAAATAAACCACGATTAATGCTAAATTACACAATTACACAAATTGTTATAATGTTACAAATAATAATAATAATAATAATAATTGTCCTGTCCTTTGGTGCAGAGGTAGAGGTCTCGCCTCAAGTACCATACCTCAGTGGTTCCCTTCTCGCCTTGAGGGACAAAAATGTATTTATATTATATTTTCTATCAATATATATAAAATATAAATAAGTATGAACGGAGTCTAAATGGCCTTAGATGCTGAAAAAGGCTTAAAAAATAACAATAATCGTGAAAATCTTAAATTACCTCATTTGTATAATTATTTATATTTTGGCCAAATAGTGATAGTTTCATGAATTAAAAAGAAATTATATTTATTTTAGTCTTATAATTTTTCAAAATAATTCTTTTTTTCCCCACCCCTCACCGGCTATCCTCGGAACTTCATTGGTAGTTTTAGCAAACTTATTTTAATGGTTTTAGTAAATTTATTTATTTATTTTTTAGTAGAAATTTGAGAAATTTCTATAACTATCTATTATTCACATCAATTTAATCTAAGAAGAATTTAATCTATTTTAATATTGAAAAGAAAAGATTCAAGTTTATAAATAACCCTCAAAATAAAACTATTTCCGGTGAGGAGGTTAAAAAGAGAAAAGAAATTTAGGAGTCGTGAGATTAAATCGTTACAGTCATAAAGTCAATGAATGAATTTCAGATGCGGCATCCATCAATAATCACTATCTTTATATAGTGACGTTTATAACTAGATTAGATGAAACTTAATCATTTGGTATTTAAGTTTAAATTATATCTTGGAAAATATTCTCAGTGTATCTATATATAATACATACTCCTTTTAGAAGCTGTACAAATATAAGAGGGGAAGAGGGAACAAGTGAGCCCGTTGCACAGCCTGACGGTTAATGATAAAGAGAGGGCGAGAAAGACTCTCATAAATAAATTTGAAGAATTATGACACTCTTAGTTCGGATAACTTGTAATCGTCATTTAAATACTCACAAGAACCTCTGAGAAAAATAGATAACTGTATTTAGACTATCTTCCAGTTGTTTTATTATTATTATTTTTGTTTTTTTTTTTTAATATTAGAATTGTGACCTAGAGAGTACAGCGAATAAATAAAAAAAATTTTGAGTAGAGACCTACTTCATAAATATATATTAAATGAATTTATTTACGACCTGCTTAAAGGCACAAGTCCTCGGTGGCTAGGTTCACTCAAACACAAATATAAATTTATAAATTACATAACACAAAACAACAAACAATTAACAAAACAAATACCAGAATAGAAAAAGAAAAAGTATAAATAGCAATTCTATTTTTGAAATATACTTTCTTTGTAAATTTTTCTTTTTTTTTTCATTTTTTGACTATTTTATTGGTATTATGTATTTATTATTGTAATTTTTTTTTTTTAATGTTTAAAATATGTACAATTTTTTTTTTTTGTATGGCTTTTGGCTGATCGCCAAATAAATGAAAAAAATAAAAATAAATAAATAGCTATGTATGCCCATTAATAAATAACATGTTCATACATTTCCATTGAAAGAAAAAGATAAAACATAATTAAACATTGCGCGCACTAACACGTGAACGACGCCATCCCGACAAACTGTTGAGAAAAACCTGGCCAAAACCTTAATAACGATGGTATGACCTCACTCTACCTGAGCTAATCTCAGCACATGAGAGCTAAATAAAATTTTCATACAATTCTAATACTTTAAGATTTGTCAAAATCATAGGGGGCAGAGGACTATAATCCCAACTAGTGATAGACTGTTCCACAAAATATCCTACAAACGAATGGAACATTTATTTTTAGTTAATCTCGAGTTTAATAATAAAAATATATATATTTATATACCTCTAATAATTAAAGAAAATTATTTATTACCTATATCCCTTTTTCTTAGAAGTTGGGTCAAAATATTATTATTCCTCCATCTGTGATTTAAAAATAAATAGGATAATTTAAAAATTAAAGAATAAGTAGACTATTGTCGGCACATCGGACCCGGGCGGAGAGGGCAGCCTGCAGACCAATGGCCGCTCAGTCGGGCGTGAAGTGACTTCCGGGCCCCAGCTAGCAGGTGGATACTCGGGTACTCGTTCGTAGTCGCCGACCGGGCGGAAGTGCCTCACCGAACCCTTCTAGGGAAGTCAACCAAGGGCCACAAAGCACGAAACACAAAGCACAAAGCAAGAGAGAAGAGACTCGCCCAGGAAACATCCGGGAAGACTTTGTTAGACCAATTGGACTCTGATTGGCGACATACAGGAGATCTTAATTCACTCCCAGGGGGAGAATCAATCCTTGACAAGTTAATAGTCTTTAGTAAATAAAATCTAATAATATGGTCAACATGAAATTGCCCTTTAGATCTTATTCTCGGATCAAATTATGAAATCAAAAATTCAAACCCAAGTGCAAAAAGAGAAATAATGAAAGAACTTCATTAGCCATATAATTAATCTTGGAATTTTTTTAAGTGCGTATAGTATCTGAATTAATATTTATTACTATTATAAAAGGAGAGATTTGGTGGGTCTGTAAAACAGTTATTCTTAGGAAAGGGCAGGTTCAGCCAAAATAAAAGCCCTTATGTCGATCTCGGAGACGTTTCGAGACAAATTTATTATCTCATCCTCAGTCCAAAAAAATAGACTATTAGCATAAAGTGTCTTTTTATACATATGTATATTATTATTACAATAAATATTCTCATAGTATTAGTAAGAGAGAGAGAGTATCACAATGATGAAACGTCTTCGAGATCGACAAGCACATAAAGACTTTTATTTTGGCCGAACCTACCCTTACCTAACAATAACCTATTAATATTATAATGTCTCCTTTCTAAAATCTCAAAATAAAAGTCTTCAAATTTCAAAAAATTTTGTTAGCCAAAATAAATCAACGTTTTGAAAGCAATTCAAGCTCCTCCTTCAGCCCAAAATTGTGAAAAAATAGACATTTTTTTTAAGTTTATCTAAAGGACAGTGATTATTTTCCTGTTTTGGATGATAAAATTAATTTAAAAAATATTCTAGGAATTTATATCGCATTGTCGAAAAAGAGACCAATTCTCCTATTAAAATTAATTTGAATATTTCATAAATATGATCATACGATAATTTTCGTCTGAGTTTTCTGCCTCATAATCACTAAGAATCTTATTTTAAAACTTAAATTGTGATATCAAGTTCAATATAAGAAAAAATAAAAATAAGTAAATCTGTGAGATCAGGAGAAAAATTAAAGTAAGGAGAGTCTAGAGTAAGAGTAGATTGGCAGTAGAAATTAGTGCACTCTAGTACCATGGTCATTAGTTTTTGCTTGCTGGAGGAAGGTAGCCTGCCAAAATAACAACTCACTAATGGATTTTTCGATTAATTATTCCAGACCTCCCTTAGAGCGGAGCATGCTCCAATATTAATTTCTAAGGAGAATAATCAATCCAATCTAAGGGACCTCTGAATCGAAAAATCCATTAGTGAGTTGGCTGCCTTCTTTCCTACAAATCAAAACAAACAGATTTATGAACGAATGGTACCGATTTTCTGGTTATTACAGAAAAACTTTTAGGATTTATGAATTTACCTGAGGTGCTTATGCGAAGACAAACCCCTCAAAACTATCGAGCAAAGGTTATTACTCATCACTATCTCATATATTTATTTTCAGTTAGCTCTATAATCCCAAATCTCTTTTATATTAACCTTTTCATCTAATATTAAACATATACTGCGGATAGTGATAACACTAAACAATAACTTGTTGAAGGTCTTCTAAATGTTAAAAAACAATACTTAAGCCGAAAATAATGTTGCGAGTGAAGTTCAACTTTATCGGAGTAAATTTATTTAATTAGATTACAAAAATCTCGGTAGCAATTATATTCCCCTCGTCCAAGATCTCAGTGATAAAAATTTAAAAAAAAAAAGAATTTTTGGAATATTTATATTGTTTTTTTTTTTTTTAATGTGAATCTGGTTTTCTAGACGCGAAGCGTTGTCCCCATTGTTCAGTGACGCAAATAATATATCAATTAAATTACTTGCACTTTTCATGTGTGATTTAATTTCTTTTAAAATGGTTAATTAGTGAAATTCTTTTATTGAAAAGTGTTTAGTATCTAACACACATCTTATTGTTTTGCGATATACAATTAACAACGGTGGGAATAAAAAGGAAAAAAATCACTTTCTAAAGAAAAACGGGGAGATAACGCCTTTGTTCTAACAATAATCTTAATCGGCGAAGATGCGTATCATAACCACCTTGTGATAAATAATCAGCT
>JAAAKE020087300.1:0-21717 GCA_010014785.2 Anisolabis maritima | reverse complement strand
AATATGCCCCCTTCCACTTCAAAAGGCAAGGTCAGAAAAAGAATTTTAAAATAAAATGTGCAGAAAAAATAATTATTTTTGTTTTTACTTTCTCTCTCTTGTTTGTTTGTGATCTACCAAAAAAAAAAAAAAGAGTAATTTATATTAAAATCCGGTCTTTATATATTGGATTTGTTCATTTTTTTAAATTATTTATTTCTTTGTTTGGGTAAATTTTATTCCCATGTTAAAACTAAGTTTTGATGAAGAAATTAGATATTAGTGTCGATCTTAGATGAGTAAAAATTCAAATGAAGTTCCATCTCCGTTTAGCTACTGTATAGACATCTAATTAGGGCAAAATCTCCCCTTAGGATTTGAGGGAGACCGACATGCAGCAAAACCAACAGACAGGTTGCATTCCGATCATCTTGTCTTTTTCCTCCCAACAAAAGTCATATAAAAAACAAGAGGAGCAAAATTGACTCAGCATTTAAAAAGAGAGAGCGTTTTTTTTTATTTTAAACAGACAACCAGAATAGAGAAAAACAGAAGCCTTTAGTGCTCGTTGCCCCAACTCAAGTAAAAAAAAAGTCCCAAGGCAGAGAGAGTGAGAGACCCCCCGTCGACTGGCAGAGACAGATTCAGTCCGTCAAGACGGATTAACCGATGTCGGAGTTGAACCGCAAGATGTGGAATGGACCACCCCGCAGCTCAGCTATCACTCACTCCCTCCCCATCAATTTGTTATGCAAATTCCCTTTAGATTATACGTATTTAAAGAATTTCATTTCTCTTTTGACCATTTCAAAAAAATAAAAAAATACGTCTCTTTGTTATATGAGCTTTTCAAAGGACAAATGTGATTAACTTCTAGAAATTTAGAATTCTATGATAATTTTTCTTGGGGCTCATAAATTCGTTCATTTTTGGCTACTGGAAGGCAAGCAACTCGCAAATTAATTTTTCGATAATTTGCACCAGAGTTCCTTAAGGGCGGACCACATTAGGTTCTAGGAAGATTTAACTGAGCCTGTATGTCCCACCACCTAGAGAAGCAATTAATCAAAAAACCCATTAGTGAGTTGGACATTTGCATTGCCCTCCTTCCTAAATAAGGTGGGAGGAGGGAGAAAATAGACGTATATAAGCTGTGTGGAAACTTTATATGGAACGAATTTATGCATCCCATGGTATGAATTTAAAGAGGTTTTGAGCGAAGAAAGATTTTGGCTTCTAAAAGGTCAACACACTTAAATAAATTTCATCGCTTAGGACGGGAAGCAAACCAGTGATTCTTAGATTTTGAAGCTAAACCTCTAAATTATTCTAGGGGAGAGGGGCCAGCTAGGTTTTAATTAATTTAATACTATTAGTTATTAATTTGATGTAGAATTTATTTATATTCAGAATCATCAGATCAGAAGGCTGAAAGAAAATTCCATATTAATAAATGTTAATTTTACTCTGTGGATTTTTATGGTATTTTAAACGAAATAAGATGATAATACGAAGAATTTACGATGGTCATGTTTTTGCATCACACTAATTATTATTAAATAAAAAATAGGCAAGGAGTTGCAACACTTTTGGACTCTAAATGGCCTCAGATGTCGAAAAAGACTTTTAAAAAAAATCAGAAAGATGATAGAAATAAACAATAATAAATAAAAGAACCCTCTCCCCCGTGGCCACGAGGTTAAAGATAGTGACATTGTCAGTAGCGATAACCTTAAAAGCCAAGGAGGATGGGTTCGGATCCCAGGCAATCCGATGAAAATTTATTTATATCATTTGGATATCAATTGATGTAAATAGATGTGTCTGGATAATTGTATCGTAATCTTATCGTAATCTTATTTATTATATATCGTTTAAAAGTCTGAATGGCCTCAGATGCCGAAAATACTTTTAAAAAAAAATAATAAATAAATAAATAAAAGAAAAAATTAAATAAAAATTTTCTCTCTATTATAACGTATGTTTATTTTATGGATAATTTTTTTCGTTTTTTTAGAATAAATTCATTCACACTCAATGGATTGTTTTAGAAATTGGTACAGGAATGAAGACAAACGTCTTAATTACTATCACCGAGGTTCAAAAGTTATGGCTTAGTGGATGCTGAGAAAATCGTGGTGAACAATATATATTGGGGGGGGGGGGGGGGGTTACTGCTTCCTGCGAACCAATTCGCTTCAAATTTTAATTTTCTTAGACTTTTCCAGGGCATTATTTTCCGATGAATGTCTTTATCTCTAGAACAGAGCTGACCCAGGCACACATACATACACGTACATTAAGATTATTTTTATTTTTGGGATCCTTTTGACTTAAAATGTAAAGATATTTTTTTAAATTGGGGAGGATAAATTTTTCATGATAATACTTCCCCCTTTCATATATTCTATTATAATAGTGTGAGAAAGTAAAAAACTCTGAACAAGAAAATATGTAAATTAAAACTATAAAAATCGTAAATAAATTTTTTTTAATCTAGACCTCTCTTCCTTTCAAAAATATCCTTCCAATTAAACAAACAACAAAAAACTTTTATCTTTTAATTAAAGAAATTTTTTTTATTTTGCCATTTTATACAATTATTTTACATTCTATTACCTATATATATATATATATATTATAAAGAAAGTAATGAGATCTATGTCGGAATTTCAATGAAAATACACGTTTTGAAGTTTCATAAGTCTAAAATAATGATTCTCGCAAAATGGCTTGTCTGTCTGGGAATAAAATATCTCAAAAAAGAAAAAATATGCGAGGCTCTAATTTGATATCTAAGCTAGGTACTCATGTATGCAACAAGAGGCATTTTAATAAAATCGGCCAAAGAGTACTAGTTCTTTATTTAAGTCCTTTTTTAATTTTTTTTTTTCCAAAAATGGCTCCAATGATTTTGATTAAAATTCACTTATTTTCTTTGGTCTTTTTAATAAATCTTCCCTGTATGAAAAGCAACATCAACAACATTCCTCATCTGGGAGTGAGAAATTTGGAATAAATAAATAAAACATTAACAAAAGATTAATGACTTTACAAAAGAGTATATAATTATTATACTAACTACTTCAAAAGATGAAGAATGAAATTGAAAAAAATATCAATAATCAAATTATGGACACATCTTTTGCAGATGAATTTTTTTTCTTTCTATTACATGTATGAATAAATTTGTAGAGACCATTTATAATCAGGTGAATTTAATAGACAAGTAATAGACATCTTGGCGATGTAAATGGAAATAATGTCTGTGATGTCTGTGCGTGGAGGTATGTCTTATAATTATGATGGATCGAGTAGAGAAGGAAGGTTGCGGGGGCGCAGCCCACCGAAGGTGTCGTTAATAGCTAATAGATAATTACCTGAGCAACAAACAACTTTAACACCTTCCCCTCCCAACCCCTTCCCTCTCCTCTCCTCTCATCTTATCAAATGATGATTTGTTCAGTCAGTCTCTCCCTTTTGGTTTATTATTAATTATTTATTCAATTCCATCCACCAATCAAATTTCATTGTTATTAATTGATATTCTCTGGAAATGAACAAATATCAACAAAATTTGTGATTCTCTCTGTTGATTAAAAGTAATCGTTCGTTATTAATTATATGAATAGAAGTTAATTTGGATTTGCGTGTGTCTGTCTGTCCATTTAATATTAATATGGATGTAGAATTGTGGCTTTTATCTTGTACTGTGACGGAACTATTAGAAGATGTGAATGGGTCATTTGGGTCATTCATTGGTGGTCTGAAATCTATGGTAAAAGATTAGAGTACCAGCTTATAAAAATTTTGAAATGTTATATACATAGTATATCATTCATTGGTGAAACCAAATCTAAATTTTGGATTGTGATATTTATGTGTGAAGCTTAAAAATGAAAAACACCTCATTAGAATCCCAAGAACTTAACCCCTTTCCTGTAAACCAGAGTAACTTGATGCCCACGGGCGGATGCTTTCATCTTTTTACAAAATCAAGCATGAAACTAGCAAAGGTATTAAGAAATGACGCAGTTCCTTGGAGAAGAGGTAGAGGTCTACTTCATGTGCCAAGGGTCATTGGTTCACTTCCGCAAAAATTTATTTATATATATTGGCTATCAATTAATATAAATAAATAAGTCTAAATGGCCTAAGATACCGAAAAAGACTTCAAAAGTACGCAGTCATCAAATTAAAAATTAAAAATTTAATGAAATTTAAAAAATAATTTGTCTTGATTTTTTTTAAACTCCCCTACTAAGAAAAACTTGCATGCACGCTGTCCGCAAAGGGAAAAAGGGGTTTAGTTTTGTCCTGAGATGTTGTGAGATCCTCGCTTAGTTTTTTCTGAGTATTACAAAAGGAGGAGGATATATATTAAATTAAATAAAAACTTGCAGGGATTTTATAATTGGTGTGATATATCCTCGGAATACAGAAAAAACTTAACGAGGACCTCACAACATCTCTGGACAAAAGTAAACCCCTTTTTCCCTCTGCGATGTTTTTGTTTAAGATATAAATGACTTGAATTATGTCATTTAGGAATCCAAACTTAATCAAATTTTATATTTGCATATTTGGGTGGTTATTGTATAATTATGGAAAAGAATTCCCCTGGCTGAGACTCTAAAGAAAGTGTCGGCAACCTTTTTTGATTGCGGATCAAAATCAAACAAAATGTGACAATTAAAAAGACGTTTCGGGTCACTGGGTTTTTTAAATAGTCATATATATATATATATCCATGAAAGTAAGAATTTTTTGCTTAAACAAAGCATATACATTATTTTTATTTTTTTTTTTTATATTTAAAAAAATGTACTTTTATTAGTATTATTATAAAAATAATACTAATAAGTAAATTGAGAACCTACAAAATATATAAATAAAATATTGTAAAAACTGACATTTAACAATAATAAACAATTATAGGAAATTAACATATCATTTTTGACTTTTGTGTCAATATTTTTGGATATACTGGTATATTCTGACTGACAATAGCATTTCTTGAATTCCCTTATTTATTTGTTTTTTATTTGCGAAGTCATTAAATAATTGTTCGGAACAATTTACGATTGTGTTTTTCAAAAAATCGCCGTCTTTAAACGGTCGTCCGTTGCTACAAATGCTACGAGGTACACAGAGCTGACAGGTGTAGCATAAATGGGGCTGAAAATAAACTCTACTTCTTTTGTTCGCCAAAAATTAATAATTACGTTTAATAAGGTCAGATTTTTCATCATTTGACATTTCTTTCACTCCATTATGGTTTGAAGAAAAATATCGCTCAATATTGCAAGTCCTCGCAGGAATTATATCTTCACATAAAGTATATATATATATCAATTTGTCTCCATTTTCGATACATACATGCTTTTCAGTCCACACATCTTGATACAATCTCTTCTTTTTTGCTTTTTGTTGGTCCATGGTAGTAAAAAATGTTTTCATAATAATTTATAATAATATATTAGTTTTTAATAGTTATAATAATAATTATTATTAATATTATATTAAATAATTATTACGGAACTGAACTGAGTTTTTTTTTAATTGGATCATTTGAAACTGGATGAGCCGAGAGTTGCCGTCGCCTAAACTATTTTTTTCTTAAAAAATTGTTTTAGTGATTTAGAAAGTGATTCCTTTTCCTTATTCTATTATCTTGGCGTCAATTTATTTTTTAAGTCTAGCAGAAGCAAAGAGATCACTGACGGAACAATCTTCTAATGAGCTTGTTTAAAATTGAAATTTTGAATAAAAAAGATTGGGAGAGGGGCGAACTAATGATGTCGCTTAATAAATAATAATAATAACTCATTTTTATATCAATTTTTTAATAAATTTTCCATATTTATATTATATCCATGTGCTAGATATTTTTAGTGTATATTTTCAGGTTTTTACCTACATATTTTGTTGCATATAAATCTGATCTTTAAAGAAAAATTTTTATAAGATGACATTTATTTATACCTAGTAGTTTAAATAAATTTTATTGCAATTGCAGTTAGAATTTTTTGTTTGACCGAAGAATGTTTTGATATTAACCCTAAATATCATCATCATCAGATGATCGAAATGTTGAGTTCAAATGATTATAATAATTAAAAAGATTGAGCTCGAAACACATACACGCGTTCTATTTAAAAGAACTAAATGAATAGATGCAATTAGCCTCTAGTTAAGACCCGACGATGATGACCCTGAGGGCCTCAACGCATTATATTCTATTAGTCGTTTAGAAAATTATACGCTTCCATAATTCAATTATATTGGTTGTTAATGAGCGAGTGCCATTTGAAGAATATCTTTCACAATAGTTCAAATCAATTAGGGCCCCAGTGAAATGTTTTACATTTACACGGCCAAGTTTAATCTAAATTGAAAGATATTAATAAATGAATTAACATAATTGTGTGGCGGTGGCCCATCATCATCATCACCATCATCATCAGTGATGATTAACCTTCTCGCTAGCAGGGGGCCTAAAAGGTCCAGGATCTCCTCTCCCATCAACAGACGGACTCGACCGGTTCAATGCATCAATCGGCCAACATCAAATTTGCCTTCTACAGGGGTTTTGCACTTAATAGTTGAGAGCAACCCCCCTCAAAATCGTTCATGCTAAGGTTAAGTGCTGCTCAACCCCACTAGTTATCAATATTTTCCATATTAATAAATTAACATACATGTAAATAAAAGTGCAAATCGTCTTAGAAACTGAAGATCTATAAAAATAAATAAAAATTTGGTGTGTCATGAACACATCACACAATTTTCTTATCTGCGAGAAAGTACCAGTTTTTTTTTTTTTTTTTGTTTCTGAGGGGTGAAGGAAGAGACGTTAGTAATCTTCAAACTCAATCTCTAATTATATTAGTGAATTCGAAGCACTTATATATTTGGCATATCCTTGGTGCCCCAGTTGAGAACAAGTCCTACCTTGAAATTTCTATTAGTATATAATTGTGTAGTTCGTTTTTATTTATTTGACATTGATTGCATTATGTTCAAATGCTAAAGGGCTTATTTGCCGGAACAAATAATAATAATAAATGAGTATTAGTCTTGCTTTTTTTAAATAAAATAGAAAAATTATATCATCTTAAAATAAGATTATTAATTAATGGAAGTTTGACTCAGTTCCATTATGTTAAACAAAAAAAGATAAGAGAGGATTGCCTGGCTAACTTCAATACTCACCAAAATATATATTTTTAAACGCTGAATATTATAGTAATTCTTGAAAAAGAATATTTATTTCAGAATGAAAAATTATAAAGATGATGTCAGAAAAGAAAAATTGGTCACCGGCTAATGTTTATAGAAATTATTAGAAAATGATGAACATTTAGAGAAAAGGGGAACTTCTATGTGAAACGAATGGAGATAAAAAGAATAATCTTAATCCCCCAAGAGAAGTTTAAAAATTGAAGTAGGAATTTTATAGGCAAGGAAAATTTAAATTTTCAACTGAAAAAAAAAAACATTTGGGAATAATTATTGAAACTAAGCAAATTTAATGGGCTCTAGTTACTCTAGTTACTAAAAATCTATCAAATAACGAAATGAAGGTGAAAAATAAAAATTATTGAGTGAGAAATCTATCCACGTTGCAATAAATCGAATAAATAAATTTATAATTTGAAACGTTTAAGGGTCTCAGTGAAACTTAAAAATTATAAATATTTAGTATATTCTTAATTGCAAGTTATTGGGAGTATATAAAAAAAAAGTTGATAAAGTTAATAATAAATAAATGAAAATGCAGGGAGATTATTTCTAATATATAATCATATATAACCTATCGGTTTCAATTGTGATCAGTTTAAGAAATATAGTACCGGAATCGAAATGATTGCAGAATATAAGAGAAATAATCTCGGTTGGATTTTCATTTATTTATTTTTAGATCCTTCAGAAAAAGAGTTGTTAGTCCTTAATCTCTAATATATAAGATGGTTCTTACTCAAAGGCCGAAATATCAGCCTGGATATTAAATAATAATAAAAGGAAATACTATTTGTTCATAAATATATCTTAGAGTATAAATAATTCTTTGTTTATATTTTTTGGATTAAAATTAAATATTAAAGGCTAATGAATATTTAAAAAATAAAATACCCTATATAATGAAAATCTTATTTTTTTTTTTTTTTTTCATTTAAAATAAGATAATTATTTTACTTAAATATTTACATATTAGGACATTTATTATTATGATATTTAATAATTATTAATTATAGATGTACTTACAAAAGCTGCTAATTTTAGGCGGGAAATGATGAAACGAAGCTGCGAGCAAGGGATGTGATCAAGAGGCCTTCTCAATGGCCACTGAGGACAAAGGAGCTGAGACTCAACGCGCTTGGCTTGGGAAAGAGATCGACGACCACGACAGGTTCCAACCTGAACGAAAGAAATAAAAAAATGAGAATTAAATAATATAATAGATTTATTTAGTAAAAATAAAGAAGAGATAAATTAGAGGAAAAAATCTGATGTGAAAGCCACATATTACCCAACTTTCTCTTACCCATGGTAAGGAAAATGGTGCAATATGCTGTCACTTCAGATTTTTTCTTTTTTCGATGAGATGGGTGGCTGTACACAGATACAAGATATGTATAAAGGGAGGAAGTCAGTAGGGTAGCCTCTATCGAAATAAAACTCCCAAAATATGAAACATTTCGGTTTTAATTAGATAAAGCCATCATTAGTCTTTAGGGTGTATATGCAGATTCATTGTATAAGACATTAAAATTGCAGATAGAATAGTTGATGGCTTTATCTAATTAAAGCCAAAACGTTTCATATTTTGGGAGTTTTATTTCGATAGAGGCTACCCTACTGGCTGACTTCTTCCCTTTTCACATATCTTTTTTTCCTTTCTCTTCACCTATATATGTAATATAGAGTGAGGAAGTATCGCATAAAGAATAGATGTCGAGATTTCAACAGAAATACACGTTATGAGGTCCCCGGAGTCTAAAAAAAATAAAAAATCGGGTCTCATAATTGAATCTGTCTATCTGTGTGTGTGTGAACAAGATTTCTAAAAAAAAATAAACATACAAGGTTGAAATTTTATATTTAAGCTAAATATCCTCGTCGCATGCATCGCCTCGAAACTTTTCAATAAAATCGGTCAAAGAGTAGTAGTACTTTACTAATTAACTTTTTTAGTTTTTTTTTTTTTTCAATTTTCTGAAATTTGACTCTAATAATTTTGTTTAAAATCAATTATTTATTAGATGATCTTTGAAATTTATTAAGTCTTATCCCCCCCCCCCAAAAAAAAAAAAAAAATTGTGTGGGACACACTTTACTGATGTAAACATCATAACCAAAAATCATCGCGAAGGCTTTCAACAATTTTGTCATTTTAAATTTTGAAATATTATATAAAAAAAATCTGATGTGACAACTTTCTCTTATAAAGCAATGTTTATATTATATTATTATTAAAAGAATATACACGAGCAAATCTTATCATGTTATATTTGTTGTTCGAGTAAACCGCGGGAGTAACTGCTCTTTATAAAGCTACTCTAACGAAATCGATTAACTTGGTATTATATGGACATTAAACGGTTACCTAAGGGGCCCGACGCCAAAAATCTAGTGTGACAAAACTTCATTAATTTAGGTAAGGGAAAGTTGTCACAGCAGATTGTTTTATATAATATTTTAAAATTTAAAATGACAAAATTGTTGAAATCCTTCGCGATGATTTTTGGTTATGATTCCTTATAAAACTCGCTCTACCAAGAGTCATTTATTCTTTTACAGTTGGCTTGTAAGTCTTAACCCTATAGTTTTCACGAGAGTTCTTGGACTTTGTTTTTATAGTTTTCCAGATTATCTCTTATATGGTTGGAAAAGATGTATATAATTCAAATATTAAACTGTAACTGTCATATTTCTCATTCTCTGTTTTTGGGTAACCAATTGTCCAAAGAACTGAAAACCTTACAGTGACGAACATGATTAATAAGATCCAAGAGAGAAAGGAGGGGAAGGGGGGAATGACCACCAGATAAATTAGTATATTTCATGATTAAAATACCGTCTCTATTAATCCTGGCTATTTTTGTCTAAATTAGTCTGTAATGCAATAGTTTTATCTTAATCTGAAATATTATTAATTAATTTAATGTTTAAAATGATAAAGATATTTATTTTTATAATCTCTTGGAGTGATCAAGTTTAATTTGTTTTAAATTGGTTGCTGACCATTAATGAACATTTCTTTTTGATGGATATCTCAGATGGTGATGGAAATATGGGATGGAATATATTAAAATAGGGGACTAATGATAAACGAAAATAAAAAGGAAATTTCTACGCAATATGCCCACTAAGATGGAGGGAAAATTTTTTTTTTTTTTTGGAAATTTAAAATCCTTGTAAATGGAAATGTTGCATTACGCTAAGTCTTTTCATGGAAAATTTCTCTCATCGGCTAGTGCTTTGCATGAACAAAACTTGGAGTCTTTAAAACAATAAGTGAAAGGATCCCTCCCCCCTCTTTTTTGCATAATTTAGTTTCAAATTAAAACAAAAATATATAGCAAAGGACGATTGAGCTAGAAAACCCAAAAAATATCTAGAAGTTTTGATTTAAATTAATTTTTTCGGCATCGGAGGTTATATAGACATATTTAATTAAATTAAATGGTATTCAATATAATTTAATCGCTGAGGACGGGAAGTAAATCACTGATCTTAGATCATGAAGCAAGAGTTTTACTTCTGCTCTAAGGAACATGTGCTTAAATTTATTTTATTCACTATAAAAATTAAGCATGGATAAAAAGTAAGTCAATCAATCTTTCTTAAAAATTAAGTTTTTTCTAATGGAAAATGATCTTAGCAAACCACTAGGATACCCAACACGCGAAAAACATGACAAACATTCCAAAGAAGATAGAAAAAGAAAAAAGGGTTGCTGTCCAGGGGCGGGGCTCAGTAAGAAGAAGAGAATGCCATGGACGAAGACAAGATCCAGCTGCTTCTGCTGCAAGCAAGAAGCCCTCCAGGGTCTCCAGAGCGATCAATTTCCTCTCTATTGGGCGTTGTTCCTAGTTAGAAGAAGAAGAAGCCTTTAAGGTGGGGGAGAGGACATGAGATTCTCTCGAGATGCTGCTGCCACTTGACAGCATGAGCAATGGACCAAGAACAAGAGAGAGGGGACGTATCGGGGGACCCTATCGCGTGGACACTGGTCCGACAATTAAACGAACATTTCTACACGGGTTACGCTTAATGGGGGCCCCCAAAACCAGCCCTGCGTGGGAACAGGCCAATTTACTTTGCCTTTCAAATAGTGACCAGTCAATTGATTGGCTTGCTTGCCTATCAGCCAATTATGTGAACGAAATTTTATATATTTGCGTTCTGCAAAAGAAAAAAGTTTTTTTTTAATCCGATCCTAGTTCCAATTATAAAATCTCAAGTTTTCTATAGATTCACAAAAACAAAATTTTAAGAAAAAAAAAAATTATTTTTGAAATCACAAGAATATTATAATATATTTTAAATTTGATTTCTAGTTTTTCAGTAAATAGGGCTTTGTAGGCACTAGCAATATCCTTATTTATTTATTTAGTTTTTTTAATTGTTTGGTCATTTACACCTTTAGAATAATATTATACATTTTTGAAATATATATCTTTAGAACTAAATTTGTCATAAAATTAAACAATTCCATAACAAAATTTTTATAAACATGAATAATATAATTTAAATTCTATATTTATATCAGTCCTGTCCCTTGGTACAGAAGTAAAGTTCTGTGGTTTGCTTCCCGTCCTGAGCGACAAAAATTTATTTATATTAAATTGGCTAGCAATTGGTACAAATAAATAAGGACGGAGTCTAAATGGCCTCAGATATCGAAAAAGACTTAAAAAAAAAATATTTAATATCAACAATCACACTCAAGGACTTCTCAACGCAAGATCTGATGATGCTTTCAATAAAGCGAAATCGCCTAAAAGGGTAATTTATGTAACGATTTGAGTATTTGAGAATTTCTCACTTGACGACTTCACAACGCTCCCCGATTCTCCCCAAGGAATTTTTAAAAATACATATTACAGAATCATAACATAAATAATTATTTAAGGAAAAAAATTGATGTGCCCTAAATTGTATATAAATTTTTAGAATTTAACAATTTCAAATAAAATCTCGAAAATGAGGAGAGTTTGAGTTGATTAGTGTATTTGAGACAAGAATAAATGATCAGGTAAAAGGGATGAACAAGAGCATGTCCTCTTTTGGACACATCTTTAATTTATTCCGATCCAGAACCTCGAGAAAAGAAAAAGAGTTCAGTAATAACGACCGAGAACGAATCAAAATGAACGAGTCACGTGCATGCATTTTAAGTCCTTTGGGATCTGTGGGGTAATAAACTTTCTTTTGATATCTCATATCAGAATGCGGGAAAGTAAAATGAAGCCATTACTTTTTTTTAATAGCTTACTTAGGTTACTTCGGTTTTTTATTATTTTAACCAGGCCATTTGTGTCATCATTTTAAAGTAAAATAAAAAATATATAGAAAAATCAATAGAGGTAAATATTTAATCAGGCAGTTGGTGATGGATTGCTCTCGTTCTCGCTTATGTCCCTAGGGCTGGTCAAAAACAATTTAATGTCTCCTAATTGTCAAGACCACGATCTCCCTCCCACTCTCTCTTCCCTTTCACAAACACCTTTTTCTTTCTTTTTTATCGATGCTATGTTCTCAACTTGATAGAATTGACTTTTAGTCGTTCAAACATTTATTCTCGACGAATAATTAACTCACAAATTTTAAATTATCTGAACGACTTTTGGGCCGGTCGTTGTCGTGATTCGAGCACACACACACACACACACACACACACACACACACACGCGCGCACACATAACTACAACATGCACTGACAAAAAGAAAAAAAAACGATCGTCTACAGAACGTGTTACTTTCAATTTTATTAGGTGCTTTGTTTATCAAGAACTTTGCTTTTTATAAATTAAAGACAGTACTACTGGCTGACCGGAAACCAATTTTTTGTTTGTTAATAAACACATTGGTTAATATACACTGGATATATAATTTAAATCTGGGACCTAGCGATGATTGATGTATATAAAACAAATCGCGTTATAGAGGCCTTTATTAAAATCTACAACCTACCGACGTTTTGGAGGACCAACGCTTCCTTCTTCAGCCTAGTGTGGTGGACACTGAATATTGTAATCACGGATAATGTTATTAATTGGTTGTAATTCATATTCATTCAAACACTCTCTAAAAATTATTTAAAAATAATCCGCTTATCAAATTTCGGTTATTGTTATCAATTCTGATGTTAGTTTTTAGAAAATCCCAACAAAATAATCGTTTGTTTTCAAAACTTGTTAAACATGTTCCCTACAATAGGAAGGGTTTTGATATATATGAATCGGTAGTAGAGGCCTATAGGAAGATTGGCATTAGGATTGACGGCAATCAATGGATTGTTCTAATAATTTTATGTGTGTTTTCTTTTAAAGTTGTTAATAAAATATGTAGTTTTGAAGAAATACAAGTTGTACTATATATTTTGTAATAAATTATGTTCAATGTATTTTTTTAATGTCTGTTTAATGTTATCACCCGGTAATTGTGAACAAAAGTTACAGGTTCCATAGTGATCACAATAAGTGGCATCTACTGTATATGAAATTTCCCATATATTTAGTCACACTTTTTTATTATGGGGAAATATATTATTATCTCACAAGTTCTTAAGAAGAAGGCGTTGGTTCTCCGAAACATCGCCTGGTTGGGGTTTTTAATAAAATAAGGCGATTTGTTTTATTTATATCCCTCAAATATGAATTATTTAAATATAGCCTAGGGTGGAGAAATAGGAAGAAGTTCTAAAATTTTCAAAATAATATTTATAAAGCTAATATATAACATAATAAGGGGAGGGATAAATAAAATTTTTCTCTCGCATGCTTCGGAAAAAATTTATCATGTGTTTTTGACGTATCTTCTCACTCATGGAGGGTGAAATTCAGAAAAAGTTCAACCTATTTGCGTCCTTATAGCTAGTAAATAAGAAGAGAGATATTATAAAGAGGATTAAAATTCTATATTCAAAAATATGAATCAGAATAAACAAACAACGACTTAAATATGGGGGCAAAATTTTATGCATTTTCATGTGATTTTGTCTTAACTAATCAATAACTCCAATACCAGAAAAGAAGGATAAACGCAAATTGACTAATTTATTCTGCATTAAATGTTGAATCCAACCATATATAGATATATATATTTTACCAACCCATGTTAGATTGGGATAAAAAAAATTAAGATTAATTCATCTCAACAAACATGAACTGAACCTTGGAATGTGAAGCGAGACCTCTGCGCCAATGGATAAATAAAAGAAGAAAAAAAAACAAATAGGATGCGTTTATTTCAAAAGTCAGTGGTTCGCTTCCTGTCCTGACAAAAATGTATTTATATTATATTAGCTAACAATTAATATAAATAAATATTGGTTCAGATACTTAAAAGACTGAAAAAATTTATAATAATTAATTAATAACTGCTATCAGTTCATATTTATTTAAATTAATTTGTAGTCAAATTTTATCGCTCCTTGGGTGATGAAGAGAAAGATTATAGTGTCTACTCCAAGAAGCTAATTAATTACAATTGTAAAGTAAATCTGAAGTTTAGGGTTAGCTGGATATTTAAACAAGAAATGCTCAAAAAGGAGAAATCAGGCTTTTTTGCTCTCTCTCACGACCTCACTATAATGCAAATATTTCGGTCACAATACACTGGCCATCCTCAAAAATTTTTTTTTTTGATAATTATTAGTAAATAACATTAGTGAGATTTTTTATTTTTATGTCAATTCCCTTCAAAATCTCATGTAAAAAGATAATTTTGATATTTTATATTGTATTTTCTAATAATTACCTAAAAAAAAAATTTTTTTGAAGTTTGTGTTTAGTTCTGAACTGAGGATGGCCAGTGTATTGTGACCGAAATATTTGCATTAAAGTGAGGGCGTGAGAGAGAGCAAAAAAGCCTGGTTTCTTCTCCTCCTCTCCTTGAGCATTTCCTCTTTAAGGTAATTCTTATTCGAGAAATAATTTTTTTTTTTTTCCTCAAATAGATTCGGAAAATTCGTCCATTTGCTCAATTAAAAATTGATTTGGAGTTCACTTTCTTCTCCATCTATTAAAGATTTTGAAAATATCTTTAACAATATTGTTAACTCAAATCTTTTGTTAATCTCTGACAGAATTAGTGTGATTTCAGTAGAAATTCAAAATTTTTATCTTTATTAATGTGTTATTACCCATTATAATGTGTGAGTTCAAACACCTAAAGGACGAACATAGAACTAGAAGAGTATCTAGAATTTTTAATTTTATACACACTAAAGGCTTGTTTTCCTATTAAAGCTTACCTAAAGAATTTGGTTGTTGTTGTTTTTTTTAAAGAGTGAATTCTGAGTAAAGTGGAACGCTTACGCTTATACTTTCTCTGTGAGCTGCAACCATGCTGATAGAGTAAGCATTTATTTGTAATCTCTGTTCTTTTTGGGCCAATGTGCACATGTGCAAAGAAATGTGCATAAACAAATGTCAGCCAGCAGATGAGAAATTTCTTATCGTAAGACAAAGTCAGATATCATTTGAGTGCTCTCTTCTATTTTAGATCCGAGCTTGATGAAAAAACAGTACCTAAATAAATTTTTCTATAAATCTACTCAACTAAATTTCATTGAAATAAAATTAGGTTCGTTTTCAAGCTAAAATTTACCGAGAAAAACAAAGCTAGTCTTTCCCCTTGGGGTAGAGGTAGAGGTCTCGCTTCGCATACCAAAGGTCAGTGGTTCGCTTCCCGTCCTGAGTGACTAAATTTTATTTAAATTATATTGGCTACCAATTAATATACATAAATAAGGACGGAGTCTAAATGACCTCAGAAGCCTAAAAAGACTTAAAAAAAAAAACAAAGCAACATACAAATATTAATATCAAGTCCTTTTCTATTTAATTATTATAATTCCGACTGAGGAATTTTGAAAGTGCGTATTTTAATGGGGAGATCAAGGGTGAGGGGGGGGGGCTGTCAAATTATCAAGTTAATACAATGAGTGATGGCCCGGGGACTTTCAACACACCCAAGACAGCAGCAAGCATCGGGGTACGTCCAGGTGACTTATCACCCAGTCACAATCAGGCCGTGATTTATGACACACCTCGCGCCCATCGTCCGTTTGTGTCACAGAGACACAGCCCCCCCCCCCCCCTCCTCTGATCGAGATTTTAATGACACTCGGGCTACCTAGCCTAGCATCGCTTGAGAGAGAGGTTCGATTTTTCATTTTGAAATGAATTCGATCGACATTCTCTGCTTCTGCAACTTCTCCCAATGTCTGCCTGTCTGTCTCTCCTGTCAGTTTGGAACTGTCATCTGATTTCAGATCCGGTATTTATAAGAACGACCTAACGCCCAACTTTAGTTCATAAATTACCGCCATATTTTCATTTTATTTCATCAATAATAAAAAAAAGTCAAAAGTCATTTTTCATTGTTGGCCTAAAAGTATAATAACTGTGATTAATAAAGCGAAATTAAATTTTTAACAACTATTTGTGGAATTTAATTGAAAGAATTAGGAAAATAAACATAAATATGAAGAATATGAAAAATATATTTTGAAAACAAGCTTGGACATGGATCCGATTCATAGATCTGAAGAAAAAATTACATCCTATCCAATATCACCTTTAAATCTTATATACTTTTGAAAGAATTTGAGAGTGATTCGAGATTAAACTCTATGAATTGTTTTTGGAAGATTTGGAAATCTCGACAAGTGTACATTCCTTGGAAAATAAGCTTTCAATTGAAGATAATCGAGAGTTCTAGGCTATATTCTTCCTTATCCATTAAAACATAAATAATGAATGAGCTCTTGAAAAATATTTTTCATTTTACTTTTTAATATATGTGCCAAACTCCTGTTAGAAAGTAAAAAAAATAAACAAAGACACGGAATTGTGCGAAATATTCGTAATATTCCCTTGTTTTAATTTTCTCCATAATAGTACGCGAAACTTTTTGATATTCTTTGACGTAACAAGTAGTGACGCATTTAGAAGAAGGAAGGAAAAGCCCTTCCCAAAAACAAAATTAAATTATAGATGGAAAAGAGCTTATAAAAAATCCACCCTCTGTTTAGCTTTAATTACCAGTGAATGCGCCACTATTAGAAATGGAATTTTACTGACAGTAAGCAGAGATATTTAGAAAATTTTGAGGAAAATCAAGTGATAAATCAAAAAAATAACAAGGGATAGGTGCGCGCTGAAAGGGAAAGGTCGTCAACCGATTGGTTGGTCAAATCAAAATTTCCAAGCTGGAGGTGTGTGTATTCCTTTCTGAACACACTCACTCACTCACTCGTGCCAGTCAGTCTCATTTTTTTTTTATTCTTATTATTTTAATCTCCATTTGCCCCCCTGCCGGGCGTGTTAACTGAATACCATTTGTGGGTCAAACTTTGTGGAAAGTCATCAGGGGAAATTAGCCGGGGCGCCCCGTGGGGCGCGCAGACAATGCGGCCCACATCGGCTTGTTAGCTGCGACCGACCCACCCGCCAACACCTCACGCTTTGTTCTTCGCTCATCTCAAAACGTTATTAATTTCACATCCATCTCGTATAGAGAAAAATAATTAATCAATTTAAAGAAATCAATATAAAAAGAGACACGTATTTTCTAAAAATAAATTAGTCTTCATTATATATTTTGTCTTATATAAGGTTTTTGTTATTTTCTTATTAATTTTTGATTCACTAATAAGAATAGGAAAAATTCGAATTTTTAAAAATATTAAATGATGAGGTGAAGAGGAAAAATAAAACTCTCTCTAGTCACTTGAAAAAAACGAAACGTTTCAGAAAATTTATTTGTCCATCTTTCTGTTCGAAGAGAGTTGGGTCTATAGGTGTATATATAATCTTAATATATATTGCTAGCTATGTATTAAATTAATGAAGATGAATATAGTGAAATATAATATTAGAAAAAACTTTTTATAATAAAATTAGCAGTTAATTCGTATAATATAGGTATAATAACAAAAAAATTTATTATTATTATCAAATTAATATTCAAGCGAATCTTAAAGCAATTTTAAGAGAATTTTCCTTTGGAAAGATGTATTTGTGCTCTAATCCATAAATTAAATTCCTAAAAATTTCATAGAGCAATGGGAAAAAATGCCAGAGGATGTATTGCCATTAATAATTCTGAGAAAAAAAAACGCTTAGTTTCTTTTTCAACTCTTTATTGCTAAACACATGTTGACGTTTCGTCTTCCATCAGGACACAGTTAAATGGAATCTAGATTCATTCCGATCTCACAGATTCGCAGAGTTTCTTATTATAACTAGGACGTCTAATGCGTTGTAAATATTACCTCTGGGATCTCCAGAGAGATAAGGAATTGATAAACATTTCTTCTATTTAACCGTGTCCTGATGAAGGTTGGAAGACATGACCGAAACGTCGACATGGGTTTGGAGCAAAATGGAAATCAAGAGTTTTTTGTTGTTGTTTTTTTCTCTTGCCATTATTCCCTGGCTGCCATCCAACCAGAAACAAGTTGTAACAAGCGGTTGATTGTGATATTAAATTAGTCTTAGAGAAAGAAGCGAAATTTGGTGGTGGATATAAAATGTTCTTCAAGTATAGAGTTACCTTCATATAGTTGGGCACTCATACCTTGCTTATTCACAGGCAAAAACAACTTTGGCATTAGATAATAACCTCATACTTACAGAATATTTTATAATAGGTTGGGGAAAAAAGAAAACTATTATTTTTTCGTTTATTTCAAGGCTTTATTTAACATAGGATTGTTCGATTTGGTTAAAATATACACAGTCATTTTAAATTTCTTCATGCTCTTTCATAGAAGCCCTGGTCCTTATTGTCAAAAAACTCGACTAAGCGATTTTCACAATCTTCTCTTGAGGACAATTTCTTATCAACAAGGAAGTTTTGCAAAGACAAAAAAAGATGGTAATCGCTTGGTGGCAGGTTCGGACTATCAGGTGCATCAAAACTTCCCAACCAAGTTCCCGGAGTTTCTGGCGAGTCACTATAGCCTGGCGTTGTCCTGATGGAACACAACTCCTCTCCTTTATCGAAACAAAATTGTAAAATAAACCGAATTTTCGTCTTTGTTGACGTCCATCTTTTACACGCTAAATCTTGCAACTAATTCGATCAATCACTAAACTGTTAAAGAATTTTTTGAGTATGGAATGTCACTTTTCTAATTATATATATGAACCTATGCGATCAATATATCATGAGAGATATATATCACTAGAGCCATCTAGCGAAAAAATAATGGATTTCTTTTCCCCCAATCTATTATATATATATATAGACGATATCGATAACCAAATTTATTAACTGCGCTGATGATGGGCGATGTTATGCAGCTCAAAATATATGGATCAGCGCTGGTTAATTCTCCATTTTTCCCCTTGATTACCAATATCATTATTTGTATATATATATATATATGGATATATATCAAAGGTATATATATATATGATATATGTCCATATTTATGAACAATTGGATTTCAATTAATTACAGAGATTTTTCAATTGTAAATTAACAAACATTTTGTGGAAATGAAACAAAATCTACAAAATAATGTGTGAATACATTCTATTTAACCTTTTATTGGTCCCTTGGAGCAGAGGTCTCGCTTCACATTCCAAGGGTCAGTGGTTCTCTTTCCGTTCTGAGGGATAAAATTTACTGAAATTATATTAGCTTAAAATAAATATGGACGGTATCTAAAAAAAACTTTTTTTTTTATTTTTATTTACATTTTAATCATACTTCTTTAAGGCTGGCCCAAGTTTGTTTTATGTTATTTTTCAATTATTTTAATAAAAAATCCATAGAGTTATACTTGTACACTAATTAATATATTAATTAATTAGCTTCACATATTTTTTCATTATATTAGTGGTATTAGTACTTGATTCTCCGGAGTAATTGAACTAAACATCATCCAGATACAATACATATTTTTAAAAATTAAAAAAAAAATGTTTAAAAAAAGCTGGGCTTCTCGCTGACCCGGATTATTGAGGACAAAAGTGTATAAAACGTTAAGCGCTTATTCTCTTTCTAGTAGTGTATGAATTATTCCACTATAAAAATGATCTGACCTTTCAAACCTTTCAAAAGTAGAATCTTTGCAGTTAGTTCATTCGTAAATAGGTTCCATCAAAAAGGGACTCAAGTTCTAGCGCAATCAATTCTTCGCACCCTAACTACCAATTTTCATTAATATCTTTAAAGGGCTTTTTAAGGTTTACTTTCAAGAATTGCTCATTTAATAATAGACGATATAGGCCGAAATTCTCCCAGATTTGTGACAGGCTTATCATACTATTTTTTCTTTCACATTTATTTTCAAAGAAAAAAATTCAATCATTAATAATATTTGTCGCAAGAATAATTTCCACCCGTTTGAAATAATTAGGGCATTATTGGAGGATCAAAAAAATGGCCCTGATAGTTTCAAACGGGTGGAAATTAAAATTAAATTTTTGCTCTATTTTATACTCTTTCTTTTGACCGACCTTTTTTGCCATCAAAAATAATTATCTAAAAAGGCACTGTAAAAACTTCCCATTTTAATGATTAAGTATTCATTTTAAAATGAAAGGCGAGTGATCGCTTGAAGTAACCGCAACTTTGAATAATTATGACTTGAACTTGATCTCTGACTTCATTTCTTTTGAAATATAATTCGAATTAATTCGAAACGCCATCCCTTGAAAAGAAGTCACCAACCACTATGCCAAAAGTTGGCATTCTTCTTCTGACAACCGAGCCTCAATGAAAAAACGAACCTCATTCCGAATTTCCAATGCCTAGTTGGAATTTTAATTAAATTAACTTCTTCTAGCTATAATATTAAGTACCTGGAGACCAAGCTTTTTTTTAATTTGTCAAAAAAAGACTATAAGAGAGACCTTTCAAAATTAGGATCTTTGCAGTTAGACATAAGACGAAACGATTGGGAAATTCCTAAGTAAATTTTTTTTTATTTTTCGATTTTCTCTCAACTACTCTAAGGATTTTGATTAAATTGGCTGTACATATAATAAATTAAATAATATTTATTTATATCAATTTGTATCCAATTGATTTAAATAAGTTTTCATCAGACTGCCTGGGGTCCGAACCCACACCTCTTAGCTTTTAAGATTATCAATACTGACAATGATAATATCTTTAACCTCTCGGGAAGGGGAGGGGAGGGGGGGCAACTTGGGATTTAATTGCCAATTTAATCAATTTAATTTTTTTTTTATAATATTGATGATTGATTAATATACACAAACGAAAAATCTCTAAAAATAAATTAAAATTGTGAACGGAATACCTAAGGGGTCCGACGCAAAGAATCTAGTGCGACAGCACATAACATCATTTTGCTTACCTTAGATAAGAGAAAGTTGTGTGATGTGCGGTCAGATTTTTTTATTTCGCACATATTAAATTAAATAAAATATTTATTGAAATTGAAAAGGATAATAATTAGATTAAAATATTTTAAATTACTTCTCATGCAAGCTAGGCTTACTTAAAATATTAAGAATA